>ML976983.1:798896-825218 GCA_010015675.1 Byssothecium circinans
AACTATTAACTAGGAAGTTATACTATCTTTTAATCTTTTTTATATACCACCCTCATCAAAATAACTAAAGTTCAACACGCGATAACTCCACCAATATGGCCCTAATTAACGACGCGCTTGCAGAGCTAGAATTGCTAGAGTATAGAGAGGACTTCTCCTATAGAAAAATTGCTACCAAGTATAGTGTTAATCGCTCTACGCTGGCCCGAAGGCATCAAGGATTAGCGCGCGCTCAACAGGTTAAGAATATTAACCAGCAGAAACTTACTACACAGCAAGAGGAGGAGCTTGTACGATATATCAAAAGACTTACAGAGAGACATATACCTCCTACTAGAGAGATGATACGGAACTTTGCCTTAATGATAGCAAAGGAGCCAGTTAGCGAGAGCTGGGTTACCCACTTTATCAACTAACACAGCATTCATCTCATCTCGCAATAGACAGTTGGCATGGACAGCAATTGCTACAAAGCTAATTTAGAGGATAAATATCGCCTCTATTTCAACCTTCTACATAGCAAGATTAATTAATATCGCATAGATCCTTATCATATCTACAATATGGATGAAAAAGGCGTCCTAATCAGTATTGTTAGTAGAATAAAGAGGATATTTAGCAGACAAATGTAGGAGAAGAAGGAGGTTAGGGCATTACTCTAGGATGGCAATCGCGCATAGATCACGCTCCTAGCATGTATCTATGCTAATAGATTAGCTCTGCCACTAAGCCTTATCTATGAGGCCGCCAATAAGGGCATCCAATTAAGCTAGGTAGAGGATATTAAGGCAGGATATCATGAAGTATTTATCACCTCATCATTCTCTAGCTGGACGAACAACGATATTGGACTTGCCTAGCTTAAGCAGGTGTTTGATCACTGTATAAAAGAGAAGACTTAATGATTATATTAACTTTTAATCCTAGATGGCTATGGATCTTATGTTACTATAGACTTTATTGACTACTGTAATCAGAATAGGATCCTCCTTGCTATCCTACCTCCTTATTCTACTCATACGCTTCAGCCACTTAATGTTGCAATGTTTAAGCCTCTATCAACAGCCTACTTAGCAGAGCTATCAAGATACCTTCATAGAAGCCAGGGCCTAGCTTCTATCACTAAAGGCGACTTCTTCCCCCTATTCTGGAATGCGTGGAAGGCCTCCTTCAAGGAATCAACTATCCTTAGCTCTTTTAGAGCCATAGGCATATCGCCACCTAATCCTGATTCTATCCTTGATAGGTTCACCTAGGACTAAGAATTAGGCGATAGCTCCCTATCAGGGCTCAGCGATCATGACTGGAGAAAGATAGATAGGCTTATACAATCAGCAGTGAAGGAACAGGGTAGTTAAGATATAAAGAAGCTTCATTAATCACTCCACCATCTATCTGTTAAAAATGAGCTGCTCAAGCATGATAACGATGGGCTTAGGCAGGCGCTATCTATTAAGGAGAAGCGTAAGAAGAAGGGCAAAGCTCTAGACCTTTAACAGCGCTAGGAGTATCATGGTGGAGTAGTGTTCTAGTCACTAAGGAAGGTAAGGGAGGCACGTGTTCATTAATCTATTAAGGAGTAGGAGGATAAGCAGCAGCAGCTTTAAAAAGTAGAGACAGCAGAGCTAAAGAAGGCAGCAAAGCTATACAAGGAGAAAATCCAGCAGGAAAAGCGTGTTGCGCGAGAGGCAGCAAAGAAGGCGAAGGAGAAGGAGAGAGCTGAAAAGGCAGCTTAGCGCGCTGCCTAGAAGTCTGCCCACGACGCTGAAAAAGCTCTCCAACTATCCTAGAAGGGTAAGAGAAAGGCCGCTCAGCCATCTCTACAGAGCAGAAAGCGTTAGAAACGTGGTGTTAACGCCCTAGATGTTAGGGAGGCCTTAGAGGGCGAATCTGCTGCCCTAACCAAATCTACATGTGGCGGCTACAACGTTAAGCTTCTAGATAGATTTAAATAGTGCAAATTAATCGCAAGGATTAATATAGTGCTGCTCTAGAAAATCCTGTAATAATATTGATTGTAGGTGGCTCTATAGCTTTATTTTGCGTGAGCTGCTTTTTCTAAGGGTGGCTCGTTACGCGAATCCAGGCGTTAGCGTGTCCGTGCGCATAACGCCTGGATTCGCGTAACGCCCTGCCCAACACCATCTCTGGCATCCTAAAGATGAGGCTGTAGAGCCACCCACAATAGCTATTATTATAAGATTTTTTGGTAGAGTAGTAAACAGAGGCCTGCAATTAATTTGTACTATTTAAATTTACTTAGAAGTTTGACGTTGCGGCCGCGCCGCGTAGTCTTAAGTGGACCTACTAATGCAGCACCTGAAGCCTCCTTAGCAGCTATAGTACCAACCACATGTTTCTGACGCTTTCTACTCTGTAGAGATGGCTGCGCGGCCTTTCTCTTACCCTTTTAGGAAGATTGTAGAGCTTTTGCAGCGTTGGCTGCCTCCTTCTGGCGAGCGCGCTCTACTGCCTTCTTAGCCCTCTCCTTCTCCCTTACCTTTTTAGCCTCCTCTCGCGCAGCACGCTTTTCCTGCTAGATCTT
Organism: Byssothecium circinans; assembly: GCA_010015675.1. NCBI lineage: Eukaryota > Fungi > Ascomycota > Dothideomycetes > Pleosporales > Massarinaceae > Byssothecium > Byssothecium circinans. The sequence goes on from ML976983.1 coordinate 801,442, forward strand.
CTCCTTATATAACTTAGCTGCCTTCTTCAGCTCTGCTGTCTCTGCTTTTTGAAGCTACTACTCCTTCTCCTCCTATTCCTTAACTAATTGACGAATATGTGCCTCCCTTACCTTCCTTAGTGACTAGAAGACTGCTCCACCATGGTACTCCTTACGCTGTTAAAGATCTAGAGCTTTGCCCTTCTTCTCACGCTTCTTCTTAATAGATAGCGCCTGCTTAACCCCATCTAACTCATGGTGGAGTAGCTCATTTTGAATAGATAGATAGTAGAGCGATTGACGAAGCTTCTGTGTATCTTTACTACTCTGATCCTTCACTGCAGAGCGCATAAGCCTATCCATCTTTCTCTAGTTATAATCGCTGAGTCCTAATAAGGAGCTATCTCCTAATTCCTGATCCTAGGCGAACCTTTCAAGGATAGGATCAGGATCAGGAGGTGATATGCCTGTTACTTTGAAAGAGCTGAGGATAGTTGATTCCTTGAAGGAGGCCTTCCACGCATTCCAGAATAGGGGGAAGAAGTCGCCTTTGGTGATAGAAACTAGGCCCTGACTTCTATCAAGGTGGCTTGACAGTTCTGCTGAGTAGGCTGTTGATAGAGGCTTGAACATCGCAACGTCAAGTGGCTGAAGCGTATGAGTTGAATGAGGAGGTAGGATAGCAAGCAGGATCCTATTCTAATTATAATAGTCGATAAAGTCCATAGTGATGTAGGAGCCATGGCCATCTAGGATTAGGAGTCAATGTAATTGTTAGGTCTTCTCTCTTGTACAGTGATTAAACACCTGTTCAAGCTAGGCAAGCCTAATATCATTGTTCGTCTAGCTAGAGGATGATGAGGTGATAAAGACTTCATGATATCCTGCCTTGATATCCTCTACCCAGCTTGATTGGATGCCCTTGTTGGCAGCCTCATAGATGAGGCTTAGTGGCAGAGCTAATCCATTAGCGCAGATACATGCCAGGAGTGTGATCCACGCGCGATTACTATCCTAGAGTGATGCCCTAACCTCTTTCTTCTCCCACATTCGCCTGCTGAATACCCTTTTTAATCTGCCAATGATACCAATTAGGAAGCCTTTCTCATCCATATTGTAGGTATGACGAGGATCTATCCGATATTGATCAATCTTGCTGTGTAGGAGCTGAAAATAGAGGCGATATTTATCCTCTGAATCAGCCTTATAGTGATTGCTGTCCATGCCGACTACCTATTGCGAGATAAGATGAATGCTGTACCGGTTGATGAAGTGAGTAACCCAGCTCTCGCTGACTGCCTCTTTGGCTATTGTAGAGGCAAAATTTCGGATCATCTCTCTTGTAGGGGGCATGTGTCTCTCTGTGAGTCCTTTGATATATTGTATAAGCTCCTGCTCTTGTTGTGAGTTGAGCTTCTGCTGGTTGATTGCCTTAGCTTTCCAAGGTGCCTGAGAGCCTTGGTGTCTTCGGCTGAGCGTAGAGCGATCAATACCATGTTTAGCTGCCATTTTCGTATATGAAAAATCTTCTCCTGGTTCCAGCAATTCGATTTCTTCAATCGCAGCCTGGATCGGGTCCATATTGGTGGAGTTGTCGCGTGTTGAAGTTGGGGTTGATTTCGGTGGGCGGGGCGTTACGCGAATCCGGGCGTTACGCGCACGGACACGTTAACGTGTTGGTTCAGCACTTGGCGGGGTTTAGTAAATAGCGCACCCTAACTAAATCACGCAGTTTACAACACCTCGTTACTGAGCTATCTATAATAGCTAGAATATTCTAATAATCCATTCAATTACTATACAAATTGCTGCGAAAAAGATGCGCTATTAGAATTTCGCTGGAAGTTTGATGTTGCGGCCACGGCGCGTTATGGTTGTGGGTGCTAGATCGCGCGCCATTTCACTACCCCTATCCCCCCTATCCTTAGTAACCACCACACGTTGTTTTTTCTTCTGTTTTGGCGCTGCGGTAGGCTTTGAGGCCTTCCTCTTTCCCTTTTAGGAAGTTTGTGTAGCCTTTTTAGAGTTTTCTTTCTCCTGAATCTTGCGTTGTTTCTTAGCCTCCTTCCCCACCGCGATCCTCTCCTTTTCCTCCTTCTTCTTAGCCCTCAACCTTTCTCTTTCTTCCTTCTCTTGTAGCTTACGTAGCTTAGCTGAGGCCTGTTCTGCTTTCTTACGAGCCTTCTCAAGTTATTGCTCCTCTTTTTCTTAATCCTTAATAGCTGAACGTACTCTAGCCTCCCTTAGCTTCCTTAGGGACCAGAAAACTGCTCCACCATAGTACTCCTTGCGTTGCTGCAGGTCTAGAGGCTTGCTCTTCTTCTAATGCTTCTTCTTAACTTATAGGGCCTTTGTTAGGCCTTGTACCTTAGCGTGGAGTATGTCATTTTAAATAGAGATATGGTGGAGAGAACGCTTTAGCTTCTATACCTCCTTACTGCCCTCATCCCTCACAGCCTTACGCACAAGGGTCTTAATTTTAAGCTAATCCTTGCTGCTAAGTACTAAGGTAGAGCTCTCTCTCAAATCCTATAGCTCTAGCGTTGATTTAATAAACCTTTAGAGGATTACACTAGGGTTATAGGGCCATATACTAGTAGCCTCAAAGGACTTCAGAATTATTTCCTTTTTAAAGGAGGTAGTCTAGGCCTCCTAGAAGAGAGGGAAGAAGTCTCCTTTCTTTACTAAGAGTAGTCCCTGGGCCTCGTGGAGGTAGGTAGTAAGAGCTTTTAAGTAGGCTAATAAGAGAGGCTTAAAGAGTACTACATTAAGGGGCTGCAGCGTGTGCGTTGAATGAGGAGGAAAGATTATAAGGAGAATTTAATTGCGGTTACAGTAGTTAATAAAGTCCATAGTTACGTAGGACCTATAGCCATCTAGGATAAGTAATTAGTAGGCTTAACAAGCTTTCGCTTTTATGTACTAATTAAAGATCTGCTTAAGCCACGTAAGGCCTATATCATTGCTAGTCCATCCATTAGGAGAAGTAGTGACGAAAACCTCATGCTTCCTAGCCTTAATATCCTCTACCCAGGCTAATTGGAGAGCGTTATTAGCAGCTGCAAATAGTAGGCCTAGTGGCAACGCTGTTCCATCAGCATAAACGCAAGCCAGGATAGTCATCTACTCTCTGTTGCCATCTTAGAGGGCTGATTTCACTTCCCCGTGGTCCTACATGGCTTTGCTAAAGATCCTTTTGCTTCTTCTAATCACCCCTGTGAGGAAGCCCTTCTCATCCATATTATACGTGTGACGAGGCTCTATATCATACTCCTCAATTTTCTCTAGCAGAAGTTGAAAGAATTGCTCGTATTTGACTCCTGAATTAGCTTGGTGGCGCACTCGATCCATTCCAGTAGCCTAATAGGGGGTAATTTCAACGTTATAACGGTTAATAAATTGGGTAACCCAGCTTTTTCCTACTAGTTGTTCGCCGTTGGTTTAAGTAATTAATGAAGCAAAATTCTACAGCATCTCCCTTATAGGTGGTAGACGACGGGCTGTAAGCTTTTCTATATAGCTTATAAGCTCCAGTTCTTGTTAAGGGGTGAGCTTTCGCCGTTAGAGTTATTGCTCTTTCATCAGCAGGTTTTTGCCCTAGTGTATCCTCCTTAACGTAGTATCTAGTACACTATATTTTTTTACTATTTTTTAATACGAGCATTCTTCTCCTAGTCCACGCGATTCGATTTCTTTAATTGCCTTGTCAATTGGATCCATATTAGCTGAGTTGTGGGTAGGTGAAGGATTAGGTGGAAAATGTGGGGGTGCGCCATTTACTAAACCCCACTAAGTGCTGAACTAACACGTTACGCGCACGGACACGTTAATGATTGGAGTCGCGTAACGATCGCTAAACACCATAACAGCTCTATTAGCAATGAGGTAATAGAGCCACCAATAATAAATTTTATTACATAATCTTCTAGAGTAGCACTATGTTAATCCTTGCGATTAATTTGCTCTATTTATATCTACTAGGAAGCTTAACGTTGCGGCCGCGGCGCGTAGAGATAGCTAGGGTGCTAGATGCGCCCTCTAAGGCCTCCCTGATATCTAGAGCATCAATACTACGCTTCTAACACTTTCTGTTCTATAGAGATGGCTGTAAGGCCTTTCTCTTACCCTTTTAGGATAGTTGTAGAGCCTTTTCAGCGTTGCGGATAGACTTCTAGGCAGCGCGCTAAGCTACCTTTTTAGCTCTCTCCTTCTCCTTTGCCTCCTTAGCTGCCTCTCGCGCTGCATGCTTTTCTTGCTGAATTTTCTCCTTGTAGAGCTTAGCTGCCTTCTTTAGCTCTGCTCTCTCTACTTTTTAAAGCTGCTACTCCTTCTCCTCTTACTCTCTAACAGATTAACGAACGCGTGCCTCCCTTATCTTCCTTGGTGACTAGAAGACTGCTCTACCATAATATTCCTGGCGCTGTTGGAGATCTTGAGCTTTGCCCTTCTTCTTGCGCTTCTTCTTAATAGATAGCGCCTGCTTGATCCCATCTATCTCATGCTTGAGTAGCTTATTTTGGACAGATAGGTGGTAGAGCGAGTGGCGAAGCTTCTTTGTATCCTAGCTACCCTAATCCTTTACTACTGATTGAACAAGCCTGTCCATCTTTCTCTAGTCATGATCGCTAAGCCCTGATGAAGAGCTATTGCCTGATTCTTCATTGTAGGTGAACCTATCAAGGATAGGATTAGGATCTGGTGGTGATATGCCTGTGGCTCTGAAAGAGCTAAGGATAGTTGATTCCTTAAATAAGGCCTCCTATGCTTTCTAGAATAGAGGGAAGAAATCTCCCTTCTTGATAGAAACCAGGCCTTGGCTTGCATGGAGATATCTTGATAGCTTAGCTAAGTAGGTAGTTGATAGAGGTTTGAACATCCCCACATCAAGTGGCTGAAGCGTATGCGTTAAATGAGGAGGGAGGATAACTAGGAGGATCCTATTCTAATTATAGTAGTTGATAAAATCCATAGTAACATAGGATCTATAGCCGTCTAGGACTAGGAGTTGATACGCTCGTTAGGTCTTCTCCTTTGTACAGTAATCAAACACCTGTTTAAGCCAGGCAAGCCCGATATCGTTGTTTGTCCAACTAGAGGCTGATGAGGTGATGAAGACTTAATGATCTCTTACCCTAATTTCCTCTACCTAGCTTAATTGGATGCCCTTGTTCACAGCATCATAAATGAGACTTAGTGGTAGAGCTGATCCATCAGCGTAGATACATGCTAGGAGCGTAATCTAGGCGCGGTTGCCATCCTAGAGTAATGCTCTAACCTCCTTCTTCTCCTACATTCGTCTGCTGAATATCCTCTTTAATCTGCTAGTAATACTAATTAGGAAGCCTTTCTTATCCATATTGTAGGTATAACGAGGATCTATATGATATTGATTGATCTTGCTGTGTAGGAGGCTGAAATAGAGGCGATATTTATCCTCTAAATCAGCTTTGTGGCGATTGCTGTCCATGCCGGCCGTCCATTGGGAGATGAGCTGAATGCTGTGTCAGTTAATAAAGCGGGTAACCTAGCTCTCGCTAACTGGCTCCTTTACTATCGTAGAGGCGAAATTCTGTACCATCTCTCTAGTAGGAGGCATATGTCTTTCTATGAGTTTTTTAATATATCGTACAAGCTCCTGCTCTTGCTGGGCGTTGAGCTTTTGTTAATTAATTCTCTTAGTTATTCGCGACGATTGGACCTTCCTATGATTCCGCGAGAGGGTATTGCGATCAACACTATGCCTACGCGCTATTTCAGCGTACGTAAAGGGTTCTCCTGGATTGAGCGATTCGATCTCATCAATCGCAGCCTGAATTGGGTCCATATTGATAGAATTATGACGTGTAGAAGGTTGAGGTGGTTTGGTGTTCGGCGATCGTTACGCGACTCCGATCGTTACGCGCACGGACACGGTACACGCTCCCAAGGCGATCCTGCTCCGTAATATTTCGACCGCTGACCTCACATCAACGACATCTTCATCGCGAGCCTTCCTCTTACTGCCAGCAGCGCGTCCTCAACCCACGCACCCTTCTGCTGCTGAGCTTTCGAATTGTCAAAGTACACAGAACTTCTCACGCCGCCATTGATCCCTCACGCGCCCGACGCGCATCACCATCACAGCGCAATCGACCAGCGCAAAAGATATCCACGGGTCCGCCATGGGTTTCACCACAGGCTTCGTACGTTCCCTAGTACCATATGTCTACCTTGAAATCGTCTCACACACCTGTAGCTCGGAGGTTTCACCCTCACATCTGCTGTCCTCTACCTAACCATCTCACTGCACACGCAAAACCGCGTCACACAAGCCGCGCTGCTCCGCCAACAACGAGCCCTCCTCACCAATGTCGTCGAGCCGCAGCCTCCACAACCGGAACCAGTAGCGAGGGAAGTGCCTGTGGGTTTAGTGGAGATGGCAAAGGACAGGTGGAACCGGGAGCTTGAGGGTGCCGTGAGGAGGGTGTATGAGACGGATTGGAGAAGAGTGAGGGAGAGGGCTGAGGATAGGGTGGGTGCAGTTTTTGAGAAGCCGAAGGAGCAGAAGTAGATGTGAGAGACGGTGGGTGACCGTATATCAAGACATAGCCATATGGGTGATGAGGCGTGGCTATGGGATGCGGTTGACTACATAAAACGTACGATAGTGAGAGAGAGAGAGAGAAGCCCGTGCAAGCATATACCAAAGGGAGGCTGCAGTTCAGGGTGAGGGTCTGTCAATTCTTATACGTTTTCTTTTTGTCCAAATTCCGTCCGTTCCTACACCGTCTTCTTAGCTCTTCCCCCACCTTACCAACGCTCCCGTTTGCGCTCTAGGCTGCAGCGCAACGAGGACAATAGCTGGTTGCCGCCCTCACCTGCTAGCGCACGGGCTTGTTGTCTTCACATGCCCCACCTCTGCTTCGCGACGCTGCTCACATCACACTCCACCTCACTCAGCTCGTCCAACAACTCTACGCTCGCGCGCTGTCATGTCTTCGTTTGGCAAGGTCTTAGACCTGCTCGACGAGCGCTATCTCAATCTCCAGGATGTCAACATTGGCCCCGTCGAGCCGTTTCCTGAGCTTGTACCATACGAGCAGTACGTGCACACGCCTATCGTCTACCAAATGGACACCATACACGAGATCTTCCTCGGCCTACTCCAAGAGTTCACCGACCGAGCTTCGAGGCGCTCGGGAAAAGAGTTATGGACATGGCTTGTGCAATGGGAGGTGGAAGAACCCACAGTTGATCTGGGTACACCAGCCGCGAAAAAGCCCCGCCTGAGTGAAGGATCCGGGCCATCCACTGGACCTAAAGAGCACTATCGCAAGCCGGCTTACACCAGAGTCGAGCGTCGCTGTCTCCGTCCAGAGATCTTTCACGACGAGGATATGCTTCGGATTCTCATCGACATTGTTCAGGTCGATAGCAGGCTGTTGCCCAATTTCATCGAGTTCCTGTATCAGTGGATCGACTATTACGAAGGCGACGGGAAAGCGTTGCATGCTGCTGTGCGACATGAAATCCCGAGTCTGTGGCTGTTCGCAGAGCATCCGCGTCCGCTCACCCTCAAGGCACCTTGGTTATCGGAGACAGTAGAAAAGAAGGAACAGGGCGAAAAGAAAGAAAGCACAGGCATGGCAGAGGGCAAAACGGGCTTAGCGGGAGCTGCAGATCAGATTGGAGAAAAGGTGACCCGCAAGAAGCCAGACATTGCGGCCCTAGAGGCCATGACGGAAGAGAGCGAGCGACTGCAATACCGTGAAGTCAAGTTCGGTATTCAGCGGCCCATCCCGCTCACTGACGAGCCTCTGCCTCCACTCATCAATGTTCCTAGTGAGCATCACGCGCGCAACAAATACTACGCCGCTTGCTTCAAGAACCGCCAGCGTGCTTCATGGCTACTGCAAGAAGCTGGCATCTCAGCAAAGCAAATCCAGAACTACAAGAGGCTACAACCAATGGGCCCGAAGGATACGCCGGAAGATTTCGAGGGCGAGGGATATGCGCACTACTATAAGGACATGCCGTACGCGGTCGAGCAATTCAGGGTCGACGAAAGTTTGATGAGACTACGAGAGAAGCAGAAGGAGATCGCGATAAGCAATCGATTGGCCGAGGAAGCACATCAAGCTGCACGAAACGCTGCTTCGCCGTCTCGTAAAGGATCATTCAGCCTCTATGATCCCCCGCCTCTTATACCGCCTACCCCGTCTTATGGTGGCTTCACAGTCGGTACTGCTACGAGCCTGGATGAACAAGAGGCTATCGAGCGGAGACGTCAATTGTTCGTGCGCAACGTTGTTCCTTCAGTGCATGGGAAGATGAAGTCAAAGCGCTTCGCCTTCGCCACACCGTTCCAGCCAGAGCGTCTGCAGAAGAAACCTCAGGTCTTCAGAACCCACGAAGATGATTCGGACTCGGAGTCAGACTCTGGCTCAGAGTCGGATGATGACGATGTTATTTCCAGTGATAGTGATGGAGGCCCCAGTGACGACGAGGAAGGCGAAGGCGAAGACGGAGACGAAGACGATAATGATGATGGCGATCCGATGGACATTACTGCGACGGCGCATCCTACTCTAGGAGCCCTGTCCCGTCCTCTACTTGCGTCGACCAATACTCCGGCGGCGCCAACATTATCTAGCCAGGGAGTGGTGAATCCAATGCAGAACTCCAGTGCCAGCATCCCTATACCGAACGCTCCAAATCTGATATCCGCTCTAACTAGCACTCTCATTAATTCATCGACAGGGGCAAACCCAGTAGCTTCGGTCGCCGCAGCTATTCCTGCTCATACGCAGCACTTCAACAATACTCCTCAACAGCAAATGGGAATGTCGTACCTTTCATATCAACAGCCTGCGGCTCCGACGGCCTCTACAACTCAACCTGCACCAAACATTGGGGCCTATATGCAGAATATCGATTCCAATCAGCTTGGGCGGCTTTTGCCAATATTGAACCCAGCTTCGCGACAAGCCCTCCAAAGTCATCCAGCAATTACGACTGCTCAACCTATGCTAGGTAATACCAATCCCGGTCTCCATCAGATGATGACATATCCGCCCGCTGCAATCATGCAGGGAAATACCGTTCAGCATACCCCAGGATATGGTACAGTCCCCGCAAGGAACAACCCGATAGCGACCCAAACGGCTCTTCGGCCTGCCGTACCCTCCATCACAGTCACTCCATCGATCTCGCATGCAGCTACTCAAGGCCAGGCTTCCCAAAATTTGGGTCAAATGCACAATGCTAGCATTAGCATGCATTCGGGTCATTCGAATACCGCTGCTCCTTTATCAGTGTTCCAAGCGGCAGCCCAAGCGCAGGCTTTGCGAACTGGAAATACAGCAGGTCTGGCACAAAATCAAGGCTTCGTATGGACTCAAGGGATGCTTCCTCAGCAACAGGCACCATTACCTATGTTGCGGGCTGTTCAAAGCAATCCATCCCTTGCCCCTGGAGCCTTTCAAATCCCTAATCAACCCAACCTCCATCATCCTAACCTTGCGCCTCAGCCTCATTCCGCAACGTTTCCTCAAAGGCCGCCCCAACAACATCCTCCTCACAATCCTGGACAAACTCCGATGCAGGCTCAAGCCATTCGAGATGGGGCTGGTGCACCTCCCGGCACGGTTCCATTCGCATCCAGCCCAGCGCCAGGACTATTTCCAACTGCAATGCGCGCCCCACCACCACCGTCTCTGAATCTCCACCCCAACACGATGGCTTCACCTAATCATTCTGGCACCCATCGCGCTCCCTCTACACCCGGCCTCATGACTCCTCTCGCTGGTCTCACAAACAACCTCTCTCTCAATTCTCCTCAAGCTGCCTCACCCCACGGCATTCCGATCCAAATCTACATCCCGCACATCGTCCTGCCACCCAATTCGCAAAACCCCACCCTCGCAACCGACTGTCTCGTCCTCGGCTACACCCGCCCAGGAACTCGCACCCTTACGCTCTCCAAAGCCATCTTCCTCCCCACGGTGGTATGGGAGAATACACTAAACCGTGTGCGTAAACGCCACCAATCCGTTCTCGAATCTTACCCTCCACCACCAAACCACCCTTCTGCCCCGAAATCATTTCCCGGTATTCCCTTCCCACGACAAGCCAACATGCCAAGCAACCCCGACGAAGTGCAAGGTCCACATCGCACGCTTTACGAGAAGGTGGTGCAGATGTATAGGTTTATGGTAGGTTGTGAAGATAGGGAGGAGGAGCTGACGAAGAGGTGGAGGGCCAGCCAGGGGCCAATGACGGAGAGGGATAGAGGTGCTGTTTGGGAGGGTTGGGGCGTGTGGGTTGATAAATCGATTGAGATGAGCAGGAAAGAGAGGCAAGGCGCGATTGTTATGAGCAGTGTGGACCCGCTGGAGAAGGAAGAGGAGGAAGCAAAGAGGGAGAGGGAGAGGCGGAGGAGGGAGGTTGAGGAGTTGATGGAGGAGGATGAGAATGAGGATATGGATACGGAGGATAAGGAAAATGTTATGGTGGCTTAGGGAGAGAAGGGAGACGAGGCACCAAGGTCACCGAACTATCTGGTCCTTAGAGGGAAGCTCGAAGGGGAAGATTCTTCGGCGTTTGAGGGACTGTACCAGTAGATACTTGGGATATGCCTACGACTTCAAAGTCTATTCTACCAAGGCTTGAAGTCGTACATTCCACAGAAGTGGTACTGGTACTTCACTGTGCGATAGACACTAATGCACACTATGCACTCATTTCCTGATCGTTCTACTATGATGCATTGCACAATCCTATCATTCGTGACTGAGTAGAACCGATCTGCCTGCTTAGGCGCACACAGTGAGCGTAGCGCAGCTTTCACTGCATTGCTTAGCCTGCACGAGGCTTTTTGAAGCCGTACTGTATAACCTTCTAATACACTGTACACAATGCACCCTAGCATGTGCTACCTATGGTGTCTCCTTGAAAGGAGCTTCATCAATTGCATTACGTTACCGCGATAGTTACGCACTGCACTGCATTCCTTACGCCGCTCGAGAAGTCCGTTGGTGCGACTCTTGTCCCTGTCGCACAAAGTCACGAGATTGCTAGAACACGATATTTCGGAAGTTCACGGTATACGTAGTAGCACGGGTCTTGAGGTAAGACTCTGAGCAGCAAGGTGCCTATGGCTCGTGCAAACGGAGATCGCTTAATCACGTACGGTAGGTTCAGGTGGAGAAGAGAGTGACGAAAAAGGCGGTGTCTACATGTGGATCTCTGGCTCGCTCAAGTGCCTTTTCAAGTCACTGATGAATGTAAAAGACGCCTATGAGGAATGTGGTACGCTAAGTTGAGAATAGACGTTCGAGATATGAGGCGGGGTTGTATGCAAGCGCATAACTCCTGGAGTATGAGAATACGGTGGATGGAGCATAAGGAAAGAAGAAAATTTTATACTACGTCAGCTGGTTGAATAAGAGATTAAAGGTGAGGAACAGTTGGAGTCGAAGGGTGATATGGAATGAAACGAAAAGAGCATACATACATAAAGCCATCCTATCGAACACTTCATTGGCGATTCTAGAAGATGGAGAGTCGATTGTCTCCTTCGGTTTACTCGTGATATTGGAAGAGGGACATTGATATCGATGCATGAAAACACGCACGAAGAGAAGTACAGAAGACAAGCTGACAGAAGACAACGAGGAGAAAGTACATATAGAAAAGAGAGAGAGAGAGAACAAGCCAGAAAGTTCCACCCAAAGCTCCTTACCCGGTGCGGCGAAGGAAGTCAGTGAACCAAACATGACACCACCAAACTCTCAGCTCATCTTGAGCCGCTGAAGTAAGTACAAACACCAAACTCATACAGACAAAAGGCACATATATTCCTGAACATATTCATTGGAGCGATCTAGGGTTGTAAGCCTCCGAAACCGCCTGGATCAAGCGACTGAAAGATCTCAGTCCAGACTTTTCCGACCTTGAAACGTGAGAGACGATCCAAGGATGCTGAAATACTTCATCCAGACCCATCCGCTTATGGGCGTGAAGATTCAACAGCTAAAGAATAACATTAGCATCCGGTATATCGCACACAAAAATGAGGGGAGCTTACCTGCAAGATGAACCTCGCGGCCCCCTCCGACATGAAATCCGGAAACCTGATCTCGCCTTTGAACCCCACAATCTTCTTCTTGGTCTCCTCAATACTATCCATCTCAAACGGCGGCACGCCAACAAGCAACTCATACGTGAGAATCCCCAAGCTCCACTGATCCACGGCATTAGTATACCACTTCTCCGACTTCCCAGGCTTGGCCATCATAATAGCGACTTCGGGGGACAAATAATCCACCGTCCCGTAGATTGTCGATCGAAGGTTCGACGCAGAGTGAACGCTCCCTCCGAAGTCCGCGAGCTTGATCTCGTTGTGGAAGCCGAGGAGGATGTTCTCGGGCTTGATGTCACGGTGGATGATGTGTTTGCTATGCATGTAGCGCAGTGCCTGTGCGATTTGGAATATGTGGTGTGCAGTGGTATGCTCGCTGAAGCGCTTGTTGGGCTGCTTGCCTAGCTTTGAGAAGAGGCTCCCGTTGGGCGCGTACTCGAGCACTAGGTAAATGCTATCGTTGTCGTGAAACCAGGCGAAAAGGCGGAGAATGTTGGCGTGGCGGAGGTTGGTGTGCACTTCGAGCTCTCGACGGACGAGCTCTTCCTGGCCGCTTTCGACGTATTTCGGCTTGGATATTATCTTTAAAGCACAAATGTAGTTGGATACGCGGTGGCGGGCCAGGTGAACTTGTCCGTACATGCCGCCGCCTAGCTTTCGTCCCAACTCGAAGCTATCCATGGTGAGATTTGTTCGGGGCGGTTGTAAAGTAGGTTTATCGTCGTGATTGTCGCTTTTGTCTTCTCCAAGGAAAGAGGGTGGTTCAACCGCACTGCGGTCTTCATCATGCTCTCCGATAATGGAAAGTCGCTCGACAACTTGTTTCACAGGCTCTTTGTCGCTCGAACGAGATAAACGAGACTTGACCATAGTGTGCAATTTAGTCACCCTCTTCTTCCTTTGCATGCTGATAGCTTGTATCGTAGACTTGGTGTTCGATATCTGCACAAGGTCAGCATAAGTTCCGGACGAGACTTCCGTCGCCAAATCTGGAAGATGAAAACAAGCAGCGCAAACGTACCGATTTCCTCAGGGTTGCGAGCACAGCTGCCAACTCTTTTCCTTCTTTTGTTATCGGCGCTTTGCTTCGCGTCACTGGTGCCATTGCGAAAAGTTTACTGCAAGTGCGAGAATCTTGTTGTGTGATTGCGCACGGTGAGAATGGGTTGACGCGCTTGGTTGAGGACCCGCAGTATTGAATAACTAGAGTGGGAGGGAGGGTTCTTGGGTGGCGGTTATATAGGTGCATGCTTAAGTCGAGAATGCTTCAGTGTGTATGTTGTCATGTGAGGGTGTAATATGGAGTTGTTTGCACCAACCAGGGACTGTTGTCCTCGCCGAATGTGGACAAACAACCTTCACGCACAGACAAAGTATTAGTATTACAGCTAAGAATCACTCTATGTGGACTACGTGTGGGGAATTGTAGCTATACTTATGGCATATAACGGTACGATCGCGAGCGTATCAAGCGCCAAAGTCGCCGCTCATTCAGTTCGCGTCTGTGGCCCGGCATTGAGTGATCCAGTTTCCGAGAGCAATAAGGGCCCCATTGGATGCGAGATAGTTGTTGTGATCGGCGAATGGACCAAGTACAGAGAGTTCCTGCTGAGCATGTATAACAATAATCGCTGAACTCAATCATGCGCGATCGACTTCAGGCTGCAATGTCGGTAAAGCCATTTGTAACGTAGCTTGAGTCTTATTCATTAGTAGCGTAGGAGAATACCAAATATCTCACCTTCTTTGGACCAGCCTTTGTGGGAAGTGACCGATTGTCGTACCTCATTTGCGTAGAACCATCGTGTTGCTTCTGGGTGCTAACAGCCCGAAAGACTACTTTCGTAGCTTTCTAGCTCCGTAGTATATATATTATTCTATTCTAAAATATTAATTCCTCGATAGGGACTTCGCGATCGGGGCATGATTGAGCGGCCACTCGATGGAGGCTATGTCTTCTGGTTCAAGGTTAGCAAATCCCAAATAGAGAATGATCAGCACATATGGCCCAAGACGATATCTGGAATATACGTACTTGCTTCGTGTATAGGTGTCACTTCGACTTCAGTTAAGCCGGGAAGGTAGAGCAAAAAAAGAGGGGTATCCCATCTCCTCGGGAGCTCTCCGTAGTCGATGGATTCTATCCAACAACATGGTGTGCAAATACGATAATAGGTCAAATATTGCAGCATTGTTTATCCCTTCGGACTGCGTGATCGCATATCGGAGGAGCTCATTAAACCCATTCAGAGCATGTCGACGACCGGCTGGAGGAACAGTGTCAAGAAGGGTTCATTTAGGAAATTGTGAATCCTACGTATGCAGTTCTCTTTCAAATAACGCCGTTTCAATGTGTTTGCTTTTGAAGTAAGCTGCATGCCTGTCTACCCACCACTACTCGTCCCTAACCCCAACCTAACCTCGATAACCTCCACAATCTCTCTCCAATCCTTCATCGCACCACCACCAACATCTCCACACGCCAGCTCCTTATCCATCGGCCTCAACACCTCAAACCACCCACCATTCCTGCCACCCCACTCCTCGTCCAGTACCTTGATCTGTTTCTCCGTAATCGGTTGCTTCCACATCGCCGTATTCATCGAGGGCGCGACTAATATCCTCTTCTTTCTTCGCACACCTTCTCCGCCTTCTTCCCGTGGTCGATCTAGACGAGGACTGTCGCGCACCGGATCAAGCTCCCCAGTTGTATCCCACGCGCGTATTACAGATAGAAGGAGGTTATCGGACCAGCCTTGTGTGATTTTCGCGAGCGAGTTTGCGCTGAGCGGCGCAACGACCATAATGTCCGCCCAGCGCCTTAGCTCAATATGCAGGATCTTGTTGCCCCTGATCCAAGGTTCCCGCCACTCATCCTCATCGAAGTATACACCCTCTACATTCGGAAAGGCCTCTATCTCCTGTACTGAGGGTTGTTCTGCGCTCTGACCGCCAAGGAAGTTCCGTGCAGACTCGGTGAAGACGAGACGGATGGATAGGTTGGTGTATTTTGCGAGCGCTTGTATTATGTTCGGTATTTTTATAGTCGCGACGGAGCCTGTGGCGCACAGTAGAAGGTGAATCTTGCCATCGTGTAGAGGCAATTCGTCGGTCACATTGGCGTGTTGGACGGGTTTGAGGTTCAGCGGCTTTAGATCTGTTATAACGGCAGCCATACTGTAACTGTTGCTGCGAAGTATCAGTCCCTCCCGAGGAGTGGTCAGTGGTGTAGATTGACGTTGCGAAATGCAAGATCGTTCACGAGGAAGCAAATTTCTAATCAGTGTGGCGGCGAAAATCGGCAGCCACCATAATGTGTGACAGATGCTAGAGAACTGACCGCAAACTTGAGATGTAGAAGCGTAGGTAGTGACGAAATTTGTCCCGTGCTACCAGAGGTTTTTGATCGCTATGACGTCGCGGTTGTTGACACCGAAGTTAGTCACGTGAACAGCTTGAGCTTTGCCATGTAGGTACCTGGTAGACATGCTCATTTTTACCGAGATCCGACTGCACAACTCCCACATGCAGCTTCGTTCTAGGACTCTGGTACGAGCTGCAACTTATCGCCGACGCTAAATCCGTTGTGCAAATCTTCACCGCCATATGAACGGCGGAATTCCATTAGTCATCAATCTCTCTCTGAGTTGCATATGTGGAGATATCGGCATTAAAGAAAATCACCAGCATGCTTGACAAGGCGGGCTCGTCCGCGACGGAACTTGCGGACGGTACCTACCTAGGCTTTTAGACATGCGGGGCTACGAAGACATCATATTGATGCAACGACAACCTGGCAAACCAAAGAGATTTATAAAGAGGACGTCGGCACTTCCATCACTGAACGTCTCCAATCCAACTCACAGTTCCCCACCCTTACCATCTACGACGCAAAGTCTACATTCCTGACACCTTCGCATCTACTTGAATACACTTCATAATGTCTCTCCCCACCGCTCCCCTCGGCAAAAATGGTCCCCAAGTAAACCGCCTAGGCCTCGGCCTCATGGGCCTCTCAATGGCGTACGGCGCCCCGAAACCCGACAACGAACGCCTTGCCCTTCTCGATGCGGCCTATGAACTAGGCGAGCGACATTGGGACTCTGCGGATATGTATGGCGACAGCGAAGACTTGCTAGGCAAATGGTTCAAGTTGAACCCTGATAAGCGCAAAGACATATTCCTTGCGACCAAGTTCGCGAACAAGCGGGGACCCGATGGCTATACTGTGGATAGTAGTCCCGAGTATGCGAAGAAGGCATGTGCGAGGAGCCTGGAACGGTTGGGCCTTCCAAGTGTGGATTTGTATTATTGCCATCGCGTGGATCTGAAGACGCCAATTGAGAAGACGGTCGAGGCTATGGTTGAGTTGAAGAACGAGGGGAAGTTTAAGTATTTGGGGCTTTCTGAGATTTCTTCGGAGTAAGTCTGGCCTTCTCATTGATTATGCATGTGAATGGGGTTTACTAATTGCCACCTTAGTACCCTCCGCCGCGCCCATAAAGTCCATCCCATTTCCGCTGTGCAAATCGAATACTCCCCTTTTGCCTTAGAAATCGAAAGTGAACAGATCAATCTCCTCCGTACCGCTCGCGAACTTGGCGTCGCTATTGTCGCCTATTCACCCCTCGGTCGCGGTATGTTCACTGGCACCGTCCGTTCACCAGACGACTTTGAAGAGGGCGACTTCCGCAAGATTGCGCCGCGCTTTTCACCTGAGAACTTCCCTAAGAACTTGAAGCTCGTTGACCAATTGAACGAGATTGCGAAGAGCAAGGCAATCACTGCGTCGCAGCTTGTGCTTGCCTGGTTGCTGGCACAGGGATTGGATATCTTCCCGATTCCGGGCACTACAAGGGCGGAGAGACTGAAGGAGAACGTCGGTTCGTTGAAGATTGAGTTGAGTAAGGAGGAAGAACAGAAGATCCGCAAGTTGTGCAAGGAGGCAGATGTTGCCGGAGCGAGGTACCCCGAGGGTATGACTGCCATATTATATGCGGATACTCCGCCCCTATAGATGAACGTCAGCCAGGTAGATTGTAACGCTGGAGCTAATGCGAAAACTTGATATAAAGCTTCTCGTAGCGGATCATCTCCAAGATCTCCAAACGTTCAAGTACCGTGCCAAGTAGGAGGTGTTTTTGCGTACATATAGCGCTATGAGAGGAGTAAAGTGATGGGATGAGCTCGAGCATGACGCGCGAACAGCTACCAATGTTTGACCGACGATTCCTATAGAAGCTGACGTTGTTCGTGGTTTCGCCAGGCCAGAGGCTCAGGTGGCTTTGGCACTTCGCATCGAAGTGACATGCTGTCATTCTGCACCAGGTACAACATCCTCACATTCACATTCGAACCGTGTATGCATTTTCGGAATCTTTCATTGAAACCCGCCGCCTATACATATCTCGTGACGCCGTCATAGATTGTCCGCAGTGTAATGGATATGCCAGACAGCGTGACCGGCAGTCGATGACCAGACCCGCCGCAGAAATGGGAATATGCATGATCCGACCGCTGACCCGTTTTGAAAACCCCCGCAAAGGCAAATGGCGAAGAAATGGACGAAAGAAGCTGCCTAGTCGAACAGACCGAAGCCCATATCCTCGTCGCTCTCTTCTTTCTCTGCGCGCCGCGTGTTAGATTGATTGATGGTGGCATGCAAGTGGTGTATAACTTACCCTCTTCTTTCTCCTCCGCAGCGGGAGCGGCGGCCTCAGCAGCACCACCAGCAGCAGCACCGCCGGCAGCGGGAGCAGCACCGCCACCTGAGCCTACATTGAGGAGCAGGTCCTTGACGTCCTTGCCTTCAAGAGCCTATACAACATCAGAAGTGCCCAGTATCTCCAACGCATCAATTTCGCGCACCTTTGCGAACAGCGATGTCCATATGGGCTCGACGTCCTCGATCTTGGCGGCACTGATGAGCGATTGGAGCTTGTCGGACTGCAGTTGTTAGCATACAGGCCTGGCGAAATTCTAGGTGGCAGATCGTACAGTGATGTCGACACCGTCATCGGCAAGGATGAGGGCCGCGTAGGAAGAAGCGAGTTCGGCGGTAGACATGGTGACAGTGTGTGGTCGTGTGTGTCAAGGAGATGTGTGTGCCAGTTCGAGTGGTGAAGTCAGTCGTCGACCTTTTGCTTTGCTTTGTGGCTCGGCGTAAGGCTAAGCGAGAGGCCGGTGTTGCTTAGTCATGCATGTCGGCGGGGCGAATCAACGTCACCGCTTCCCCACTATGCGCTTTCCCGACTGGTGCACCGCAGCAAGTCCTAATCTCTTTCCTGCACCGTCTATTCCTGATCCTACTCACTGTCACGGCTACACAGAGACCACTCCACAAACAAACAACCTTGACGTCTGATCTGCCATGACGGACTCGCCCGCAGCACGCATCCCGCTGGACCCGAAGGAGCAGCCGATTCTCGACTCGCTGCTTGCCGTCCGGACAAAGCTCGAACTGCTCAAGCAGGACAGGTCGACCTACGTCAAGAGTCAGGATGTGATCGAACTGTACGACCAGGTTATTGCCCAGGTAGAGCTACTGAACCAAATACGGACGACAAAGCGGCTCGAGCAGAACCGGGGTGCGTCCTGTCTTTCACGGACAGTTTGGAAAGAGCAGTATGCTAACAATGTCTTTCTTCAACAGTCGACACAGTTCTCGACGACTGCTTTCAGCTCATCTCGTTGGCGTATATGACAATAGGAAAGACCCATGAAGCTCCAGCAGTGTATGTTCTTTCACCTTTCTCCTCCACTGCGCTTTGACCGGAACTTCCGCATGAGCACGTGCTAATTTGCATCCTAGTTATGCATTCATATCAACCGTCAAGGTGAGGGCCCCTATTCCCCACCGTCAGTACTTATCAAAGCTAACAGTTACAGCGCCTACTGGATCATCTCGAGGAGGCGCACTTCTACTCATCAAAAGACCTGGACTCCATAGGCACCCAGCTCAAGAAGGCCAAAACATATATTGACAAGGGCAAAGAGTCATACAGCCCACATCTTCTGACTCTGCTTGAAGCACGTATGGAAGTCTGCCAAAAGACTCTTGAGAGGCTGGAGCTCGCTCAGTCTTCGCTCACTGACGATCTTCGACCGAAGTACGACAAGCTAGTGTCCATCTTGCGGTCCCTTGCCGGCTGCAATACTCGGTCAACGGTAAGCTTGAATCGCACGCGAAGAATAACTTCTAAGGCGTTACAGTTTCCGCACGCCGAAGTCGATGAATATCTGGTGCAGCTGAAAGAACTTGCGGAAGAGCTCAAGCCGTATGGGATTCACGCGTTCGAGAGCACTGGCACGAAAGAGGATAAGCTGGCTGAGATGACGGAGAAACTCCAAATTTCCATGTCTCGTCCTGAGCCCGTCCCTGAAGCCAAGGAGCTCATCGAGACCCTACTACGGCGAAACTTCGTCTGGTTGAATTTGATCAAGGAGAAGCAGGGCCGGATTGCACCAGCCTTCAAAGATATCTACGACAAGCTTTTGGGCATTCGCAACAAGTTGGAAAAGCTCAGTCTGACCCAAGCGTGGTCGCTCCGCGAGACGGACCTTTGGAACTACCAACGACAGCTCGATCGCATTGATGAGGCCCGGGTCGACGGTAACTTCATAGATGCTGCAGGCAGGCCGTCGGAGCTATATGAGCAGAGGACACTTCTGTATCTGCTACGAAAAAGCTACGCTCTAGTATACCACCTCATCATTTCCTCAGAGCCAGTTTCGGAAGCCCTTCTACCTATCTACAACCAGCTCACGACACTACGCAAATGTCTGCTCGAAGTCAAGAAGCTCGGTGGTGTCTCTTCTCCCCGCGAGCTGTACCCATACTCCATGAAGGTCGGTACCCTTACAGCCATGTACCTTTCTTTGCTGACAATTCTCAAGCTGAATTCTATAGACAACATGCGCGTGGATGGTAAATTCATGGTTGGCAATGAGATCCCCGAGGGACAGGGCAGTGTGACGCAGCTACTCTCAGAATGCTTCGAGCTGGCATACGAGCTCCGGAATGATGCGGAAGAAAGCAGCTCAGCGGAACAGACACCGGCGAGCGAAACCGGACCTGAGGTCGTCGCCACATGAGCGAATTGCTCATCGACACTCCGGTCACTATCAGGCGTATGGTTTTGGCGGCAGCACCCACAAGCCTTGGAGTTTGAAACGGGATCGAAGATACTACTTCCAAATCGCAGACACGGCACCCAGTGGCAGTCTACTCATAACGTTGTATCCATTCATTGTATTTGTAGTATTTGGTTAAACTGCTCCATCTCTTCCTCGGTCGATGGAGGGGTCGGCGCATCCACGTCTTTGAAGGTCAAGTGGCTTCCGTAGGATATGCCTAGGTTTTGCGTTAGCTCGCTGCGAAGTATGCTATTCTTTACACATCTCAACTTACAAAGTTCTTCACCAGCTTTGATATCTCGCAGTGTGCGGTATGTGATGATCAAGCGATCCATGTCGCGTTCCCATACGATGTTTTGATCCTGGGTCGAATGATTGAACATGGAACCTAAGCCAAAGATGACGGCTTGAGCGACCTTTTTGTTGCCTTGGGGGTCGATGATGGGCCAGTTACTGGGACGTGTTGGCATGACGGGTTCTCATGGCGGTTCTATGATGAGGTCCGCTTACTATGTGTAGTGATAGAGAGAAGTGTGTTCGATATGTTTCACGTTCTCTTCTAGACCCAATACTAGCACCGGACAAATGTCTATTACGGTCTTCGTAGGGATGTCTTTAGTAGCAAAGACGCCTCTACCTAAATCCCGGTGAGTATAACAATCACATGAAAGATTTTGTGGAGCAAAACCTTTTGCGGTCTCACTTTTGATCGCAAGGTCTGGACATCGATGGAGCGGAATATCAGAAGATGAAGACATTTCGGTGGTGCTTTTTATTGGGTGTGTTCGATGTAGTTAATGCGCAGTGAAGATTATTGCGTGGATCTTTTTTTTTTATAGGAAGTGCACGGGCCAATTGGTGTTGGGAAATTGGAGGCGACATCATGGATCGGCGTTGGTGAGTTAGCTCGGGCGAGCCGCCCCACAGTTTGGAACGAACTCCACATCTCTCTACTAAACAACGCAACAAACCAACGAGACTTTGCGTCCAGACTAAATATATGTCACGATAGCATTGTTGAACTGGAAGGGTCCGATTCTCATCCTACGTTCAGCGACACAACCATGGCACAACATCGTCCTACCAACAGCGAAGCGTTCAAGATTCCCCACACAGTGAGCTTGAAAGTGCTACGGTACCCTTCTTTCCATACTTATTTAGTCACTCTCCTCTAATAATTTCCCAGATTATCACGTCCTTCACTCGCAACTCAATACCCGCTCCCCAACTCAAAAGCCCTAGGCATCGCACCCACCGCTTCGCTCGCCTACCCTTCCCACAACCCGCCGACCTCCCAGTCGATCCTAAGCCCCATCCTCAATCTCCCCGAAGCCTTCGGCAGCGCATACGTCGGCGAAACATTTTCCTGCACGCTCTGCGCAAATAACGAACTCGATCCCTCGGATAGAACGCGCTCGATTAGCGGTGTACGGATACAAGGAGAAATGCAGACACCTTCGACACCGTCTGGGTCACCTCTAGAACTCATCGCTGCTGCCGAAACGAGCCACGACAATGGGGAGGCCGGAGACACACCAGGGCCGGGAGAGTCGTTGCAAAGAATATTGAGATTTGAGTTGAAGGAGGAGGGAAACCACGTCCTGGCTGTCACGGTCACGTATACGGAGGCAGCATTGATAGGGGAGGGTAAGGCTGCCAGTGGGAGGGTCAGAACGTTTAGGAAATTGTACCAATTTGTTGCACAGCAGTTGCTTAGCGTAAGGACGAAGGCCGGGGAGTTGAGTGGGAAAGACGGCAGGGGAAGACATCTACTTGAGGCGCAGTTGGAGAATATGGGCGAGGGGGCTGTAACGTTGGAATCAATCAACGTGAACCCGAAACCGCCGTTCAGCTCAACGTCGTTGAACTGGGATATACATCCACTCGAAGAAAGACCGCCTAGCGCGCCAGTATTGAATCCTAGGGATGTTATACAGGTTGCGTTTTTGCTTGAGGAAAATGTTGGGAAGAGCTTCAATGAAGAAGAGGTGGATAAGAAGTCACCACTGGGCGATGCGAGGAAGATAATAGGACAGTTGGCGATTGAGTGGAGGAGTGCGTTAGGGGATCGCGGCTCATTGAGTACGGGATGGCTAACGAGTCGGAGATAATGATCATTATTTCCGGTAAAACTGCAGCAGCGTCAAGTCCTTGAAGAAAGCTCCGTGAGCATATCGCTAGATGCCGATGTAGTAGTAGATTCTCACCAAACTGTGGAGGATGTTGTCCTCCGCGTGCTGAATTGAAGTTTGCGCAGCCTCCAGCCTCGTAAAAAGTCCACCTATCCAGCCTTGCGAAGAAGCTCGATGCTTTTTACCAAGCGAACGTATGTACATTCACAGAGGCATCATCCTTGGACACTTGTCAAGAGTTTCGCTCCTTGCCATCGCACACCCCCAAGGAAGAACCAACAACGTACTATACTTTGCAGCGCAAGGGTTCGCCGGGCCCATCTCTTCGATGTCCCACACGGACTTGGAAATGGTATTTAGGAATACCTAAAGTACTCAATTACTAACGAGCGGGACTATGTACGAGTCCAAATTATACGTTCTGAGAGACACTTCGAAGACTAACCTATCGCTGTTGCCTTGTGGTCAGTTACCTGTTCTTGCTATTTTCGCTGTAACCAATCGAGGCACATACTCTGCCTGATGTCAATATGCCCGATGGATCACTCATATTCAACGATAGTCTAGCAAGTCTTCCACGTACTTCAACGAGCCGTCACCTGGCTGCCAACATTCGATCGATTTCATGCCCGAGGACTCATCGTATCGCCAATATATTTTGGGAGAAGACGGTGGGCTTATACTCCTACGAAGGTTTCCTGCGGATTCCAAAATGTATGCGCAATACCACATCGGTGTTTTGTTGCAACTTCTTCGGTCTTGGAGATACAACCGACATGGCTGAAAGATTGGCACAGTAGAGGGGGTGGAGCGTGCTTGATTGCTACGCGGCTCCGGTAGTAAAGTGGGCTTTGATACCGCCTTTGTTTCCAGCCCTCCGTATAATCAAGCTCTGGTTCGCTGTTTTCACGCGATGCGAAGCCCTGGGAAAAAGCAAAACAAAAGACCGCACCACCAAACGATCACCTCCGAGCACCTACCCTCAACCGCCCCGATGCATAGAACTAGGCTAGCTGGAGCAAAGCCATGATAGCAAAGCTATGATCGCAAGAACCGCTGAGAGACCAGACCTGATGTTTGTGCGCCGAAAAAGGGTGAGGCGATTTGCTATCGTCATCTGTTTTCACAAGCATGTCTCAGACGTGACCAAACTATTTGTTAGAAGTTTGTACGCCACAATTGATGTTTTCTGGAAGGACGCTGTGCGTGCACTGCACGTTGATTGTCTGTGTCTGCTGCCTTAAGGTATATAACGCCTATGTTCTGATCTTCTGCTTTTACTTCTTCATTATCATCATCTGAGGAACTCTCTTCACCACATCCTCGACCACCAAACTCTCTCGACCATACCTCTCTTGACCACACCTCTCTTGACCACACCTCTCTTGACCACACCTCTCTTGACCACA
>ML976983.1:826118-907495 GCA_010015675.1 Byssothecium circinans
TGGATGGGATTATTGTTGGATGGGATTATTGTTGGATGGGTTTATTGTTGGATAGAATCAAAGGAGGCATAGATGGTTTTCTAAATAATTGAGTAATCCGCTTCCTCTCCCAATTTCTTGTACAGCTCAACTTCCTCGGAATATGGATCTTCGAAGCTCTGTAACACCTTTTGCCTAATTTGCCTGCTTTCCTCATTATAGTGAGGTGCGCCGTAGCCATCGAAAAGATGGATCCTCTCAGTACAAGTCCAAGCTTGCATCCAAGCAGGATACCATCCAGAATCAGACCAATCAATAAAGGTAACCTCCCAGCCTTCAGCACCCTGTTCGGAACCCTGGAGCTTTCGAACAATGATATTTTGCCCTGCAGGATCTATGTGAGTGAAGGTAGGCCGGGAACCTTTGCTTTTCGCCAACGAGTCTTTGATTCCAGACAAGAATAATTCCTGTTCTGGATAGAAATTACTGTCATGGCCAGAACACAATGCTGCTACTATTTCAATACAAGCGTTTAGGGCCGAGACGAAATCTTCGTAGGTCTTGTACGGACCATACCTAAGCAGGGGGTATAATGTTAGCAAAAGGTAAACAACAGACAAAACCCATGCAAAGGGGTGTTGGTGCGCTCATCTTGACCTTGTCCGGGTGGATCGAAGTCTTAGAGCCATATGGAATGTTCAGAGCACTTTGTGAATAGGAGTTTACTTACATCTCTAATCCGCCGCCATGAAAGGGGGTGGCTAGCGGACTCCAACCTTGGTTGTGTACTCGTCCATAGTATCCCTCAGAAGGGGTTGCGCGGAGGAGTCGCAGTTGTTCGCATAATCTCGCGAGGAGCTTTTCACGTCCCTCATCACTGAGACTCATATACAGCTTACCGCTGAACCTCTCGCCTTCGATAAGCTCGGTTACCATGTAGGTGGCCAGGCCCCATTCTTCGTCTCGGGTGAAGACCGCGTATACCTTGGGCGTGCGGACCTGGGAATTTGCTTGCAGGTAAAGTAGGTCTTCTGCTTCCTATTCATGGTCAATCATTGCCGTGGGGAGATGTGGGGCTGCTTGCCTGGGCTACTTTATAATTTCCCCTCTTTACAACACACTTCCCAATTCTGCAGACGCTTCCATGGAATCTCAATTTGAAGTGGTTTTCTTTCATACCCTTATCGATCTCATCGAAGGAGGGTATACCAGGATGGCTCGCCGCTTCGTACGGAAGTTGAAGTTTCGTGGCGGAAGATAAGGGTATAGTTTGTGAATGTATGGTATCATAGAGCGCCCGAGCCTCATCATACGTCTGTACATTGTAGTATTTTTGGTAGATTTCTGTCTTGGAACGCATTGTGGGTTGAAAATTCGGGTGTGGATCAGGCTGAGGGAGGAGGCTCTGAGTAAGTGGACGGAAGTGATTGATTGAGTGATCGAGCAGCAACTGATCTGAGAGACTATATAATATGAGGGTGGTGCGATAGCGCCATGTAACAAGTAAAGGCCAAGTGAGAGAGTTACAGACGGTTTCCTTTATTGGTAACAAAGCGCCCAATTTTGCTGCGCCGTATTCGGATCTGCTCTGCTTTCATAGCCTTGTATCTACCTTCTGTTTTCAGCATCTAGTTGCTCAACTTGGCTGAAGGCGGCCTTGCGGTCTGCTCTGTTCTCCGAGCTTTCACTGTCTCGAGTCCGCATCGAGACGGAGGCGTTTCCTCCAGGCATACTTTTTTGTGTCAAGAATGTAATGTAAGGTTGTAACATCGTGATAGCGTCGCGTACGGCACCGTCAAAGAAGAAAAAGACTGGTTGCGATGGTGGTAGCATGGACCAGAGATTCTATGTAGAAGCGAGTCAGATATGCACCGCCACGCACTGCCACATGTATGACGGGCAACAAATCGGCTTCTCCGCAGCAGTAAACATCCCAACACATTCAATCGACCATACAGTCAAAAAGACTGCGATTACGAGTAAACCGAAGCACCTGAATTCGGATCCAACGACGCAAACCTTCCAACTCCACCTGCAGGTTGCGAACAAAGAGCTGAAAGCTAAAGTTTCGAAGAAAGGAATCATCACTGTCTGGGATAACAAAAGGATTCTACCGATGGCACGCCGCAGTATGCAATACTTCGGCTTCCTGACCTAATCCGAAACCCAAACAAAGAACTCCTTCAACGGATCACTCGAGGTCGACATCAACTCACCAAATCAAGGGGTCCTCTACAGGATCCTGAGAGCGTAGATCATAGCGCTGAGAGTATGTCAACAAAACTTGAACCTTCGCGTCGAACGCCGTGTTCGTCTTTTTGGCAAATCGTATTGCAGTGGCCACAAGCTACGATGGGTAGAGTTTGCCGCTCCACGCATGGATTCAGGGGACTCTTTCAATTACACCAGCCTCATCAACAGTTTAATTAGCCGACGGCAGCAATTAACTTTGACGGAAAATAGATTGCGTAAACTAGCATAGATTAACCTTTCGAGTCGCTACATACAGGCGCGGCTCGCTGCAGTAGTAAGCCGGAAGCTAGAATGGTGGAGGCTAAGCGCGTCCATGGCGTTTTGACGGACAATGGGGGGGGGGTGCGGGAATCCGTCCCATTTTCTTCCTTGGGGCTTGTTGACCATGGCAGTCCGTCGGAGTCCGACTTGCAAGTACCGGTAAGTATTGAATGGCACGCACGCGAGGCTGCAGTAGGAAGGTACGGCGTTGAGAATGTGGGGACGGAAAAGGAGGGCGATGTCCAGCGGGTTCAAACGATGTGGAGGCCTGACGAGGAAACGGAAACGGAAACGGGCAGCGCGCTAGGTGTTAGCGCGTGGAAGTGTCAAGCCAGAGTCTCGGGTTGAGAGGTGTGGTGCGAGCGAGAACGGGTTGACGGTCTGGGGGATTTGGGGGGGTGTTGTATCTGAAACAAGAGGATGGAGGATGGCTCGACGGGCTCCCGGTGTCGAAGATCAATATATCGGTAGGTAGTGCCAATTCATCATGACGCGCGACGGAAGGAGGGACGGGCGACCAACAGCAGACCCGTGGGGTAGCGAGGCACACGTACGGCGAAGGACCTACTACTGCAGGGGACGACGCGGGTAGACATTGTGTGCATGTATCTGGATGGATTTGGACGTTTGAAACTTGACAGTTGCCCACCTCGGATGCCCCTATTCTTCGATATCGATAGCGATAGCCGTCCTGGGGTTTGCGATATGTGTGTGTGCCATGGCCTATCACTATTTATATTCGCCACTCAACCGGCAGGGGTCTCCTTTTTGGGCGGCCGCGCAGGGATCGCAGGGATCCAGGGGGCAGGCGCAACCCGCTTTTTGGGCGGAGAAGGATTAAGGGTCTAGGGGAGCGACTCTGAATCGAGAGAACATTTGAATAATGGAGAAACTCGAATCTCGTGAAACAAACAGGTGCGCCTCGAACTCCATCACCGTGATGAGAGGTTCGTCGCAGGCCGTTGGACTATGGCAATGATTCGTAGAAGGCGTGTGGCGTGTGTCGTGCGAACCGTTGTTCGGTCACTGTACTGTAGATAGCGGCGATAGCACCCACGCACCCACCAGTTGGCCTAGGCTCGTTTCTTCTTGCAGCTCGCCCGGACCCAGAGGCAGACGCAGACGCGGACGCGGACCCAGCGACAGCACCAGCACCAACACTGGCACTGGCGCTTCGACATCCTAGAGTCTGCCAGCCAGCCAAACTAACCTCTACCTACTCCGCCGACACCCTCTCGCATCCACCATCCACCATCCACCCTGACCGTACATAGATATCCACGTTTGCGAGTCGATTGGCCTCCTCCCTCCTGCCTTCCTACCCCCCCGCGCGTCGACCTGTCACCAACTGCACCCTCATTCGCCCGTACCACGCGCCCAACCATCCCGTCCGCTGCCCTAGTTGCTGGTCACCGTCGCACCTCGCACATCGCACAGCACATCGCACGACGCATATCAAGCTCCCGCACAAAATAACGGTGCTGGCGTCGAATCCCCAATGAGTTGCTGAACCTGTCTTCCTTTCGCGCCTTGTCTTTTGGTTATTCCATGTCCTAGCATCGCCCGCCATGGCTCCCACCGTCGATGCTTCGCCCCCGTTGGCCGACTTCTTCTTTATTTCCGGCATCGAGTCCTCGCAGGTCTACGACGAGCGCTCCCAGCCGACGGGCCTCAATGGCCTCAACGGCCTCTCCGGCCTCTCCGGCCTCTCCTCCCCGCTCCAAGCACCGCCGCCCGCAGAGGTAGAGACAATTGAGGAGGACCGCGCACTAGAGACCGACTCGATTCGCCCCAAATCGCAAGACGGCCTATCCAATGCCGAGAACACAAAGCGCAGGTCAGCACGGCTGAGCTACGAGCACCGCCAGTCGACCAGCACCATCATTGGCCTAGAGAAGCAGTCCGCCAGCAATCGCAGTAGTGCTACCATAAAGGGCCTTCAGATCGGAGGCTCTGGCCTCAGCGACCAAGATTTCGAGGATGCTCTCCGCAAATTTGCATCCGAGAGGGAAAACTTTTTGGAGGAGATACAGTTTACAGCCGGCGTCGCACAGCAGAACCGTCCAACCCCAACGAAACCACGTTCACGACCACCACCACAGCGATTACAGCAGCAGCACGAAGATGCGGGAGGCAATCTCAGATCCGGTGTGGGCAGCATCCGCCGGCGCCTGTCAACCATGCAGAGCAGCCTAAAGCGGCAGTCGTCGATGGCGCGTCAAGGTAAGCTTGTCCCACGTTCCACATCGTATCTTCCCTTTTTGGACCCGACATCTCTGACATGGGTTCAGCGTCTATTCGAACATCAAAGCGAATGTCGGGCTATAACTCGGTCATTCCCGCACCACTGCCCTTCAACCCGGAGCCGAACATGCACCCTCTCCTGCGTCGCTACGAGCCTGTCCTACTCGACCGCTATCCGCCCAAGAGCATGGTCGAAGAGCTGAAACGGCGGAATCCCTTCCCTGACTTCGTGCCCATGTTCGCTTTTCCAAACGATGTCAGCGTGGTTTCTTCGGATGAGCGGCCCAAATCCCTGTGGCACGGTTTCGCCATGACCAACGGCGACAGCTCGAAGCTCTACGGAATCTGCATGATTGTGTGGCTACCATTGAATCCAACGGCTGCCGAGGGGCTGGAGCGACAGTGTGAAGAATGGCGGAGGCTACATATGAACCAGGAAGAGCGCGAACTAGCCAGCAGCTTGGGAGAGCGACTTGTGACGGAGCGGGCGAAGCTATCGCGTCTCTTGGCACAGTTGCCCACGGTCAAGTTCGATAGTGAGGAGCGCGAACAGCTGGAAGAGGAGATCAGTGCAGTGGAAGAGAAGATTGGCTTGATGACCGACTTGCTTCGTCCCGTGAGGCATGGCGCCGCTTCCAAGATCGAGGGCCTCACGGATGGGGAGACCGGTCTCTGGATACCACGTGCGTATGGAGTCATGGGTCGGGATGCGAGCTTGACGCCATTCTGGAAGGAGTGGCTCAAGGCGGTCGTGGTCCCCATGACGAATGGGGGAATCCTGCGCGTGCCCGCGTCTTCTCCACGAATTGGCATGTGGCAGCCGCTCGAACGATACGTCGTCAATCTGTGTGCGGAGGCGCCCAGTCCCATCACATCCATCACCCAAGTCGAAATTGCCATCCGCGAACTACGAATGTATGCACGCAAAGAAGCTACCAACGAGATACCAGGTTCCCGCAACGTCGACATCTACGCCCTCTTCCGCTGCCTATCCATCCCGAACATCGTCGCACTCTTCGAATTTGTCTTGGCTGAATCCAAGATCATACTCCTATCATCGCATCCAGCAATGCTACACCTCGCAAGCTTAGCGATTACGAATCTTCTATATCCTTTCAAGTGGGCGGGCGTTTTTATCCCATTACTGCCTGCACGCTTGATACAGACCATCGAGGCACCGTGCCCCTACATCGTGGGTATCGAGCGCAGGTACGAACCCACCGACTATCCTGAGGATGACTATGTTTTGGTCGATCTGGATGCCAACTCGATTGTCACAAACGGCGGCCCACCACCGCCACTTCCTCGTCAGCAGCGCCGCAAGCTTACAGCTCTGCTTCAACATTCCGCACCCCACCACGCACGGTACGGAGTGCCTACTGGACCCCCTGCTTATGCTAAGGAGTCGTTCCCTTACGACACGTTCTGTTCGGAGAATCCCGGAGTCTTCACACACCGAGCACAGCCGTCAACGATACAGACATATGTCGGGCTCAACTCGACATCTTTTGGAAATACACTTGGGCCTTCCAGCCCGCGCCCACTAATCTACAACGCGTTCCTGCAGTCAAGCGCTCACAGTCGCGGGAACGACGCCAGACCATCAACATCGTCGACAATCAAGACCACATCCAATTCTCCACCATCGCCCAAAATATCTCCCGTCTCAGCAGCTTTTCCTCCTCTCCCTAGCACACCCATCTCTCGCAGCGATTCTGGCTATGCGCTGCAGGCCAATCTGCGTGAGAAGCGATCGGGTCATTTTGAGACCTCTTCCCGACGGAGCTCGTCGGTAAGTCCTCGTTGAACCTTGCAAAATATCTAATTGTCGCTGACACAAGTTATAGTTTGGCTACGAGCGCATCCCACCGATGTTGAGGAAACCCAGTCAAGGAGTGTTGGGTCACGCATCAAGCGGCTCAACATCGTCCCTGAGTCGCGAACTGCACGCGCCGTCATCATACGCTCCATCGGTTTACGCTCAATCCACGCTGGCGGCATCAACAATCATGCCAGGCTTGTCGATGCAGCCGGTGCGTAACACAGATACTACAAGATGGCAAGAGGGGCATTGTCTACAATGGAGGCCATATGAAGACAAAGCGCCTTGTTCGGTATGCGATGAGAAGTCGGATGAAGGCCTGTACCGGTGCACTGGTAAGTCTGTCGCTTTCCCGAACAAGGCTCCGTCTAAACTCCAAACAGGTTGCAGCACATACGCTCACGGAACATGCGCCGACACCATCTGCGTCGTATGCCCCGCCGCTTTCCGGCCCGATCAAGTTCGTGCATCTTTCGTGAGGTGCTTCGCTAGCTTGTTATACACCTACCGCCGATATCTCGTCCCTGCCTCGGGCGACCAGAAGAAGTCTGGAATGATCTACCACTTCAAGATGGATGAGTTTATGAAGAGCTTGCCACATGAGAACGTACAGTACATGCAATTACTGCAGCAAACCCAAGGTACTCCCCCTGTCGTCCGCATGCGTGCTGCCTGCTAACTTTTCCAGGCCTCAACGAGTTCATTCACGAACGCGAAACCACTCGCTCCGATGACCCCTCCATCAAGGTTTTCGACGAAATTATCCTTGCGAAGCGCAACCGCGGCGGTTCAGGCTTCTTCCGCAAACCCCGGGGGAATTTCTTAGCTGACACAACAGACCATCTATGGCGAACTGCATCAGCTACGCCACCAAACTCGCGGTTCCCAGGAGATTACCGGTCCATTGTCAGTCGAAGTAAGTCGCCACCCATTTTCCATACATTCCGCTGATGCTAACGAAATGCAGTCCCGGCCAAACTGGACCCGACCCTGATGAAAGAACCGCGCGTTATCCAAGGCGTCCCCCGAATCCCCATGGCGAAAGCTCGACGCAAACCCATACCCTCCATGCTCGGACCGAACGGCTTGCTATCTAAACACCCCGTCACGCCGCCTTCATGATCTCATTTCCACGATATAAACACCACTTCTCTCTTCCCGCGTTTTTTGTTCCCAGCGATGACCGGACCGAACGACCCACAGAGCATCTCTTAATACCCATATGATCACACTCCCTATCACGCCTCTCTCTTCTTTTCCACGTCCCCTTCTATTCGTCGGTGGCCCATGGGTTCTGGGACATGCTTTTTTTTTTTGCGAAAAAATCATTTAGTTGTTTTAGCTTTGCATGTATTATATCATCAGCGACGGAGCTTCTGGCGTACCATGTTTGTTTCGAAAAAAATCGGTTTCGATGGTCGGTCGGTCGGTCGGCTGGGGTTTCGGTTCGACGTAACCGCATGGTTGGAAATTGATCCTGAGGGAGAATGGATTGGTTTCTGGATAAATCGATTGTTGACTGTTGCTTTTCCTGTTCTGATGATGGTGGTGTTGATGCATGCATATGCCATGCCTAGCGTCTAGTCATTTACGTGTTTGCTCTGTCTGCATAACCCCCACCCTTTCCTTTTTTCTTTCTTTAACATCGAATGGAGTCAATAATGACGGACTGAGTCCAACTCCACTTGGTATTGATGCAGGTCTCAGTCTGTGGGGTTGGTTTGTGGGTTCTGGCAGTGATTTCTACTGCGTCTGTCTGCTATCTTTTCTTCTTTCACTCTTCCCCATTGCACATGGCGAAAATCCGGCAATAACTTCAAGGTTGTGCACATGTGAAGGCGGCGCAATCCGGCGCATCGCACCACTTTGATCTTCCTTGGCCCTCTGGCTTCTGCTACGCACCCTTTTTTATTTCCGCAAATGTCCAACAAGATAGAGAGATAGATTGTTCGAGCGGAAAATAAATATTATAGTGCCGTACTTACTTTAATGGCTCTCTTTGGACGGGACGTGAAATCCCCATGCCGCAGGCTAGGTAGTCCAATCACTCCTCGCACCCTCCGTGAATCATCAGTGTTTGTCCATCATGACTACGTGACGGAATTAGAGCGTGAATTTAGGTAAAAGTGAAGTTTGAACTCGATTATTAAACTCCGCCCAATGCATCGCACACCCTGTACCCTTTTCCAAACCTTTATTTATGCATGTCCGTACGCCACGCACCATGGAATAATAGTTCCCCCTCTATACCGCGCCTACACTCAAGCTCCATGTATGAAAAGCGCTGCCAGACCTTCGCAAGATGAATCAACGACCTATTGTCCGCTCCTCGCGACCTGCAGCCTCACTAGCTGATCCATGTTCTCGACCCATTTATCCGCAAACACCTTATCCGTGAACCGCTTCGCCGACGCACGTGCCCGCTGTCGCATCGCTAGTGTTTCTCGAGGCGATAGGGATAGTGCTTTGCGGAAACCCTGGGCGTATTCGTCTACGGTGGAAGCGTGGAAACCTGCTCCAAGTGTTAGGTTTGTTTTCTAGTTGTTTATGTTTGAGAGAAATTGAGCTGTGGTTTACCGGTTGGTTTTCCGTCGACTTCCACCACGATATCTAGCTTCGGGCCTCCGCTATTGTTCACCTGTACAAAGATCAGCAAAAGCCGTCAAAAGGGGTGTCGGGGAGCGTCGCCGTGAAGAGCGGAGTCTGGGGTCCCAGCCATGCGCTACAGATTCAGCGCACTTTTGGGAATCTACTCACCACGCTGATGAGCCCGGCGGCTTGGTATTCAACCACGCCGATACCGAAATGCTCATTCCACATGCCATTCACGCCTACGCTGCTCTTTTGCATCCATTGCAGCATCTGCTTCCACGGCGCATCGCAGACAAACTCCACCTGATCTTTGACATTCAATTCATGCGCTAGAAGTCTCAGATTATATACGCGCCTCTTATCGTCATCGTCGCGCACAGAGCCTATGAGGATGAGTTTTGGTTTCTCATTCGGGAACGAACCAATCTGCGAATTCGTTGAGAGGAAAGAAGCGAATGCATTGATGATGAGCTCGTGATTCTTTTCCGGCCGGAACTGCGCTATGTAGAGGACATATGGCCCTCGCTGCTTCTCGCTTTGTTCCGAGACCTGGACGGCTTCTTCGAGTTCTTCGACGGCGACGGGCGGGAACACGACGTCAATGTCATGGCTGGTGGTCTTGTTGCGGCGGTTACGGTAGGGACTCCAGAGAGACTTGATGTGTGTTTGCGTCCAAGTCGAGTTTGTCATCACGACGTCTATGGTACTGCCCACTTTACAGTAGAGTCTAGCGAAGAGTTGCCAGTACATGCGTTTTGCGATTCCGCGATATCCTTGTCCTGTGCCTGCATTTATGCCCTGGCCTCCTGCGTCTAGAGAGTCGAGCATGTCGGTTGAGATGGTAGGGTAGTGTACGTATGCGCCGGTTGGTACGTCTGGGAAGAAGGCAGAGGATAGGGCGGTCGCGAAGGCGTAGCCCATGGTGTCGATGAAGATGTCGGGAACTAGGAGCTTGAAGGCATCGTATGCGAGGATCAAGGAGCCAATGGATTGACCTAGCAGTGTGAAGCGTGACCATGTGCTGCTGAGGACGTAATGTCGCGTGGTGAGGTAAAGAAAGTGGACGGTCGGCGGGTGTAGGTGTATATTGAAGCGGTCTTTTACGCGCTTAAGTATGGCTTCCTTGTCGACATCGTGGTCGCCTGTGTAGACAACGCATACTGCCTCGGGCCAGCGCTTCTGCGTTGCGCGGATGGCGGCCCAGAGAACGCGTTCGCCGCCTCCACCAGCATTACTATGGTACATGTATAAGCAGACATTCCTCACTCCTGATATACCTCAAAAGCTCACCAGAATGGGTGGAAGAAGCCCACAATCCCACTCCAGTCTCTATCCGCCTTGCCGCCATTCACCGCACTCCCCACCATAGAAGTTTCCACCTCTTCCCAGTCCTCGTCTTCCTTCTCATTCTTCCCCTTGTGCTCCGCCTCGTATGCTCGCTGTTCGCTCGCGACTCTAGCAAGTAGCAGTTCCCGTCTTGTGCGGGACGAGCGGCGAAGGCCTACAAACTGTTCCACATACTGAAAGGTTTGAGGGAGGAAGAAGAAGGCTATAGCGACCGGTACGAAGAAACTGAAGATAAGGGCAAAGAAATTCATCATGGCGGGTATCACTGAAGAAAAGGAAAGAGAAGAGAGAGACAGTTTACGTGTGTGGAAGTGGGATGACCGGAAGCTTGTCAAGCTAGTCCAAGTCGGGCCGGAAGACCGATAGCTTCAATTCCAACGTCAAAAGGCTCCAAACAACCTCCATCCACCCCGAAAATGCTCGCCACGCGTCTATGCCGCCCACCCACGCGCCAATTGCTTTCCAGAAGCCCCAAACCATCGCCCGCGCTCCATACCTCTCCCTTTCGACGCGCCTTCCACGCGACCCACCCCCGCAACGATGCTGTCCTCGACGCATTCCTCTACCTCCCACACGAGATGATGTCCCTAATCCACACCTACGTCCCCTGGTATACCACGATCCCTCTCTCCGCCTTCATCGTGCGCGGCATTCTCGTGACCACCGCCGGAGCCTGGGCGCGCACCCTCACCGCGCGTTACATCGGCCTGCATCCCCTCCGACAAGCCATGGCCCATCAAAAGCGCCACGAAGTGACGCGAAAAGGCGGCTTCAGCAACCCCAAAGCCGCAAAAGCTGCCATCGCCAAGGAAATCGCAAAGGGCACAACAGCGCTGGATGCAAGATGGAAATGCACCCTCAGGGGCCAGATTGGTTGGACGGCTATCCAGATTCCGTTATTCTTTACAATGGCCGAGGTTATCAGGCAGATGTGTAATACGCAAGATGGACTCCTGAGTTTGAGTTTGACGGCCTTGGGATTGAAAACTGCGGCAACGTCTTCGCACGGCATCTCCCTCGGGCCTCCCAATCCCTGGTTCGAACCTAGTCTCGCAAATGAAGGCATGCTCTGGTTCCATGACCTCCTCGTTCCTGACCCAACTGGTGTGCTTCCGTTCGTCGTTTCCGGCCTCATGTTCTCCAACGTATATTTCACACACAACGGGCTTGCGGATCCGGACAAGGCACCCGCGTTTTCAAAGTGGTTGAGAAGATTATTGCTGGGCGTGTCGTTGTTGATTGGTCCAATGTGTCAGCATCTACCTGCTGCTCTGATGCTGTATTGGGCGAGTAGTACGTCCAGTGTGATATTGTGGAATAAATGGTTGGATTGGAGGTATCCGGCTCCTAGGGGTTTTGTGGCGTGTAGGAGGCCGTTGCAGATTTTGCCACCGCCTTTGAAGGATGTGAGGGCGAGAAAGGTGCGGTAGAGATAACTATGGCAAGATATTTAAGGGATGTATTCTGTGTATGTATAGTATGGAGCTATCTCTGTGTGTAAAAATAGAAGCATTTATGTACTGTAGCAAAAAAACACATAACTCGTTGCTGCGTGCCGCTTAGTTTGATAAGTCGCAATTGTTGCTGTCTTCCATTTTATGAGTATAAAGGTGCGATATGCTGAAGTAATGCCAGCCGAGCTTGTTTTTGGCACCTCTAAACTAAGCAATATACCAACTCAAGGATCTTTATTGGCTAATCTACCTATCGAAGGTCGACTGCTCGCACTAAAGAAAACAACCTATCAGCTTAAAGCTCTAGCGCCACTACGAACGTCACGCGTCAATGAACCCCAAATTCTTTTTTCCGAATTAAGCGCAGATTTGATGTAAATGCGTGCGCAGTGCCGATACCATGGAATTCTGCTGTGAGCCTATATAATGTTGTTATGTCCCTCCTGCCTTGCATGAGTTCTAGAGCAGGTGAGCCATAGATCGCTGGCAAGAGGGACACAAAGGCGTATTGAGAGGCTGGTCTGTTACAACGTTGCTCCACCCCGATTTACGTGTAAGTATATAACACTCTTTTGTCCCGGACACCACAGTGGTAAGCTCTTTCTTTCCGTTCATTCATGTTTGCCTTTGCCCTTTATCTCACACCGCTTCATTTGGCCCGTCTTGTCGAAGTCGCGTTTCACCTACGGTAAGTGCCTATACGTCCAGGTCCCAGTCTGCATGGGTCGCTCCTTCCTCTCCAATTATACCTGTGTAATGACCATTTTTTCTGCGCATACATGTACGAGAGCATCGGTAAATCCAGCTGATACATGCAATATTTGTCGATGTTATTCGCAGATGATCAAAGTTACGGATCAGATAACAGAACGGATGGCCACGCTAAGCGAAGTGCAGAGAAAGCAAAAGGGTCGCCGCTCGCAATATTTCAGAGCGCGGCTTCCACCATCTCTCCATACTGCCATGTAGAATTCTTGCGAGTATCGCTTCATCAATATTGTCCACTGCTGTCTTGCTATCAGCCGTCGGATACTGAGTGCGCTCCCTTCGATAATCCCAAACTCGCTGCTTCATTGTGGCCAAGCCAATCCGATTCGTCCTTGCTCTTTTGGTGTCATTCTTTTTCTAGCCTCCTCATACGTGCATGATATCTCGCTGTGGAGCTATCACGAGCTTACGTCCATCTGTGCGACCTCGTCTTACTGCTGTGACATGACTCGTCCATGCAGATATCCAAAAAAAAAAAAAAAGACATCGGAGGCCTGCGCCTGAACCAGCATTCGAGTCCAATCGCGGAGCATCCTGGACCAGCGTTCGAATCCCATTATGGAGTGTCTCTGAACCAGGGTTCGGCTTCCATTGTTGAGAGACCCTCCTATTTCTGTGATTCCTCAAAATTTCCTTCATGGGGGGTCGGTCTCGTGAAAGGGATTGATTGGAATGAATTTTGTATCGAGTCCTGGTGAGGTCCGATGTGGGTCCTTGGAATGGGTGCGTAGTAGACTTTTTGAGAGGGGTTTGACGTTGCTGGCCAGTAAGTGAGCTCGACGGGTGTGCGGCGGGATGAGATGCTGGTCGATGACGAGATGTAGGCTATTATAAGCGCAACGTTAGACAATGGACGCGGGCGTGGCTGTGCGAGTGTGTGCAGTATCGTGTGCGGATGCTGTACCAGGCTTTGCAGAGAGAGTGTGCAATCGAAACACAATGGGATAGCAGCCACATATCTCCTTTGACCAGGGGTCGAGTCCGTCTTGCTGAACATGTGAAAATTTCCAATGTTTGGGAAGGCGCTTGTTTCGAAACTTTGCAACAGGATCGTACCAGAAATCTCTATCCATGGTCCGCTTGTTTAGTGAAAAAGAAACATGCTACTAATGCATTCGGAGGAGGCCGAATATCACTCTGGAGAGATGACGAGCGTTCCAGTGCTCCTGTGATGCTCCCCCACGTAGTCAGCAAATTCACGTGAAGTTAATCTCGCGAAATACTCCCTTCGCGCTTGCTGTCGCCCTGTTACTATGCCGAAGCCTCTTTCTGAATGTTTTCTTGCTTATGACGTTGTTCTTCCATGTGCGTCCCAATCGTATGTTACACCGGTGTGGTCCCCTTCGTAATGACAGTTCCAATTATACTTCACAGGGTCCATTGCCATGGCCTGGACCATGGGTCCCGAAGAAATGATATCTTCCATTCTCAACAGGTTCCACTGGTACGATTGCCTGGTCCTTGCTTCTCAAAGAGTGCTGGAAGCTGCGCCCCGTCTTTTCCTGTGCTCGAAAGTCTCTCCCCTCCTCTTTCCACTTGAAGGAAAAGCCCTTCTTCCCACCCCAATTTCCTCTCCTGCTCAGAAAGCAACATCACTCCAAGCTCTTCACTCGCTGATCTTGTATCAACAAAAGCTCATTACTCTTATCACCACCACAATTACTTCATTCTTCTCTTCTTCCTCGCCGACATCACCACCATGATGTTGTCGACAACTGACTTGCCTCACGGCACCGATGCCACGACTCCCAGGTGGCCCAACTCGCGTTTGCAGCAGCGAGCGCCCTCGACAAGCCCCTCACCACCAAGGGCTGGGCCGCCATCGCCACCATCGCCAGCACGGACAAGATCCCCAAGGAACGCTCGTTCCAACGACGACTGGCGAAACGGAGCGGGGCCTCTACCTAGCAAGAGGTTTCCGACGTTTGACGACATGCGGGTAGGTATGGTCTTCAAGCTGCCGACGGAGCCCGAAGTAGCCGCGACGTCTTGCTTCCACTACAGCAAGCTCCAGCAGGAGGAGTCTTCCGGCATTTGGGAGCACCCGGTAGTGGTCGTCGATAAGCACGCCGCCAAAAAGACGGTCGAGTTCCTCATCTGCACCTCCTTCGGAGGCAAGGGTGTGCCTTCGACCAAGAGTCGTTCGAGCCGTGATGCTCACTTGCTCTGTGACAACCGGTCGGATATCGCAGAGCATAACGACAAGAGCCGGCTGACGTTCCTGCCTGACTCCTGCAAATTCCAAAAGGCGACCTATGTCAATCCCCGATGCTGCAAGTTTGAGATTGAGTACGACCAGCTCAAGGAGTGGGAGAATCAGTTCAAGCGTCCGATGGAATTCGACGCGGAATCAGTCGAGCGCATCGTCAAGGAGTGGACCGGTCCCGCACAAGCTTTCCAGTGGTCGTCGCGTGTGTCCATGGGTAGAGGTTCTCTCCACAGTCGCTCAACTCCTTCCCCACACAACTCCCAGGCCAATACCGGGCACCGCTGGATCGCCGCATCCTGAAGCACTCTGGTTACATGCCACGTCAATACCAGCCACCGCTCTCCATATATCTCTCAACGCGACAACACCAGGCACCGCTGGCTTCAGCCTGAAGCACCCTGGCCTCTTTCCTCAGTTCCTCCCGCTTGTGGAGTGTCAATCCCGGGCACCGCTAGACTTTTGTCTTGAAGCTCTCCGGCACACCTATCATTACGCCACAGCCAGCCGCTGGATTTTGGTTCATTCATCATCATCGCGACCACATTGGCATGCAGGTCCTGGTCACTCCTCTTCCTGCGCCAACGCCAAATGTGACAATGCCGTGCACCGCTGGCCTCGAGCCTGAAGCACCCGGTCTACCAATCATTCACCAAAAACAGGCACCGTTGGACTCTCTCGTCCTGAAGCCTTCTGATTCCCTCTGTCATTCCCCGGCTGAAGCATGGTAGTTATTGCTTCAATATCTCTTTCGCGTCAATGCTAGGCACCGCTGGATCTCTCTTCCTGAAGCACCCTAGCTCCTCAACACGTCTTGCTCAAAGCATGGTGGTCCCTGCTTTTTCTATCAGCAAACTTTGATGCGCCAATACCAGGCAACGCTGGCAAAAGCCTGAAGCCTCTCCCATCGTCTTATCTTAACGACAATGCCTGGCATCGATGAACAAATCCCGTTCTGAAGCACCCTGGCACTCGATTTCCCTCCTATTCGACAATACTGAGCGCCATTGCCATCATCGTGAAGCACACAGCCATTCTATCGTCAAACGAGATGGCTGGTTACCAACTCGAATATACTCATAGCGCTTTCGCCATGCCGCCATCGCGACACGCAGCAATTCGGCAACACGATCTGTTATTACAGCTGCCTTCTACCTCTTATGATTGAGATAACTTTTGTGATGATAATGGGATTTTGTTATGTTGATTTGTGGGATCGCTCGTTTAATTCGGCTGGGTTTCGCTATTGTTCGGTCGGCATCCATGGTTGTGCTTTGATATTTCTGCTTTTCGTTCCGCGATAGTTCCGCATATCAAATAAAGTCTCATGATACCATAATATATATCTTTTCGGGGACCGTGCAATGAAGCTGTGCTGACAAATTCTAAGGTTGAGGGCGGAAGCTTGTGTGTACCGAACAATCGTCTGGATCGAGTGCACGGACACTTGATGCTTAATATTTGCTTATCGTGACTTGTTCCAAAGTTCAGAAGATTGAAGTTGATTAGAGACAGTATCCTTTCTTATCGAGAAATGTTTGAGGACGCGTAAAGCGTCTTATTTTTTTCAAACAGCGATTTTTTTCTTTCAGTTGAGGTAACGTGGACGATGGCGTGCCCTGATAGGAGCGGGCGTGGGCACCAAGCCACTAGCGTCGAAGATTCCGTTGAATCTTTGAACTTACACCTCCATCAAGTCTCCCTTTGACTTCGTCGCATATCAAACAACATCACGATTACGGCAGCTCCATACTGTGACACGTCTAAGAATCGCAGTTTGTTTTGAAACAACCATACAACGACCGAAATGGACCTGCGAAGAAAACGCACAACGGTGTGCATGCGTGCTCAGCATAACACGCGAACGGCATCTCCAGCTACCTCGGTGAATGGATTCCAGGGCGAAAGTTTCATGAGGTGTCTTGTCACGTCGTGAACGTGCGCAGAAAGAGATCGAATATTTGGCCAAGAGGATGAATGACAGTGTCACGAGACCACGCGACTGTGCAAACGAACGCTGCCCTGGAAACGCCCAACACTGCGAGCTTCCGTCAATGGCGTCACTCGCAATCTCCCGCGAAGGCAGCTGCGGCGTCAACAAGACTTTCACTCTGTCGAACTCCTGCGACCCCGCTGAGACACCTGCTTGGACGACATTGCTCACGCTCGCTGCGCTCGCATACTGGGAAGCTCCGAGCTTAGCTAACATATCAAACAGCGCCGACGAGGCACGAGGCACGCTCTTGGCTTTAGTATAACCAACCCCCAGAGGTTGAAGCTGCACGCCTCCCTTCATAAGGACTGGTCATCGTCCTCGCGCTCTCAACCTCCCCGCGCCCCGCATCCTTTCTACCAGACTACTCGCTCCACCGACTCCAAATCATGATGTCGACACGGGCCCAAACATCCTCCACGCCGCAGCCATCGCAAAGCTCCGGTAGGGCTCGACCTACACAGCTCCCAGCGGCCCGATATCCGTTGCAAGGCGAGCCAGATTTGCTCAAAGTGTATTTTCTGCCTCACAAGGACCATATTTTGCCGTCCTCTGTCGTTCATAAGCAGAAACAGCAGCATGGTTTCTTCCTCCACCCAATTCTCGTCGTTGAAGTTGACAGCACTCGGCAGCATGCATACTTCTATGCACTAACCCGAATGCCTCCTAAGGCGATCGGAGAGATGGGCATGTGCTTCCGGATGGGCAAATCGCGCAACGATGTTGGCGACACCGTGCTGAGGCTCGCCATAGGCTCCCATGCCATGGAGTTCGAGACGTGGGTCAACCTAGATCAGCGATTCTCTATCGAATGGCAGTATCTGGACTACTGGAAGATTGAAGTCAACGTTGACCACAGCGAGTTTCGAAAGCTGAATAACAAAGTCAATGAACTTGAAGCGGAGCAAAATCGGTTCATTTACAAGCCACTCTGGCGAGATTTGAGTGTGGTGATACCTGGTACGGTAGTCATGCTGATGAACCCCACTAGACGCTCGAACACCCTTGGTTCGCCCGTGCTTGTCCTAGAGAACGAGCATCATCGGCTGCGAATCCTCCGCATTAAAGCGGTCCACGACAACCGCAACTTGGACCGCAACGGAACCGGCAAGAATAAGGATGCAGCTCATCTTTGTCTAAGGATCGGTCGGTTCCCGGAGCAGGGACACAACGGTACACCCGTGCTCTACTTAGAGCACGGATCGCCCGATATGAGGGAGCCGTCGTACCTGGAAGTCTGTAATACCCCTAGATGGGCACCGCTCCAGAGGTTCAAGACCTGGTGCTATCCATACATCCGGATACAGCCCAACTCCATGGAGGTTCTGTGGCGCTACATGCAGTTTTTGGATAGCCCTAATGCGGAAGCCTCCACTCCTAGCCAGCATGTTGCCAATCAACATGAGCATAATGAAGCTCGGCCAGGCTTGCATGCAAACACGCCACCTCTGCATGCTGGCTTCCCCTTTCCCCAACAGTTCCACCAGCACCTGCTACCGCACATGATTACCCCAAATAGACCTCGTCACATCACAAACCCTCCCCCTCTAGATGCTACCTCTCAACATCAACAGCATCAATTTCATGAACCACCGCCGCCCAATTCACTGGCCTTCCACACACAACTTCCAGTGTCTTGGCCTCATGGCTGCCATCCAGCAGCATCGCCTCTCTCAGGTTGGGGATACCCACATCCATCACTAGGCATGCCGTCACCAGTGGACATGCTCTCGACACCCACTGCTTCACCTCAGCCGACGCCCAACTTCTACTTCGCCTCGCCATCCATGAGTCCAACGCCGCCTGTACTTGGAACTCCAATGAACACCCCGCCTTTTCGCACAGCGTTCCTTACCCCGACACCCCAAATCAATTCGGGATACGGTATGACGCAAGCGACAGGCACCGAATATACTACTGCGACCGGCTCCTACGCCAGAAGCTCTCGCTCGCGCCCTGGGAATGTGCTGCCCACATACGGTTCATTCCACGAACAGGACCGAGCAAGATACTTTTGATCATTTGTGTGCTATTCTGACACTTATAATCAGCCTCGACGCCCGCGACGGTATGCCCGTGGAAGATGATGACGATGATGATGATACTGACGATCACAAACATATGTCATCTAGTTCCAACCGATGCGCAGTTTCTGCGATTGCCACGGCTTCATTGGATCCGTTTCTATGTACGAAACATGTACGACTTTTGAGATACCCTGTGGCAATGCCACTTTTCCAACACCTTTTTCCTTTGGAATACACCTGGCCTTGTTGACGTGTTTAGATGCTTTGGACGCGCCTTGGCCGATCTAGGGGATCTTTTGTACACTACTGTTCAACATTTTTGTTCTCTATAATCCGTTCATTGCTACCTTTGAAGGGATGAAGGCCATTGGTTGATTAGCTTGAGTTTTGAGGCGACTATTGCGCAATTGCGCGTATCATACATTTGGTGTGAGCTATCGTCGTCAAGGTCACGTCGTTGCTTCATTACTTTGTTAGCCTATTACTTCATTCTCAGCTCAATACTACACCTTGCACCGAACATGCCAGACAACTTCGGATTAGTTTATCCATGGTTCCTGAGATACAGTATATAGACAATCAACATTCACGTGATTGACTCTTTCGGACTAGCCGACTTCCACAGCTGCTCCGCCACCCTCCAATTTGCAATCACATTCTCCATCACCTCCCGATAAATGACCTCATACTTGGTTTCGAAAGCCTGTGTAATCAAGATTCGCAGCCTTTACGTATTATGCATCTCTCAGCTCCTCTCTCCGCAGTACCTTCTAGCACAGCTGTGCGATTCCCGCCCAAAAGCCAGATCGCAAATGCGCACCAAGGCAAACCCCCGCCTTTCGCGTACTAATTTTAGTCCTAGAGTTAGTACAGTATGATTCGTATTTATTGACTGAGAGGCAAAGATTACGCTTTCGCGGGCAGTGCTTGAGTGGCCTAAACCTGCCACGAGCATTGGGGGCAGGAGATTCGTGAGGCTAGCCGAACTCGGGGTCCCTGGTACGAATATATGTTTCATGACCGCATACGGCCCCGCGGATCGAGGTGTCTTATGGTTTTTCTTATCTAGGTGGCATATTAATGTCTGTTCTCTTTGCTCGAAATCTTTCGTCTCATGTTATTCTCTGTTCGCTTTTCTCACTCGCTCTATTGTACTCGACGATCGTTACAGATTTACGACTTCACAGCCTCCTTTCACGGACTAATCGTCGGTGTGTACGCATAGGAACAACAACTGTACTGATCCGAAGGTTACCGAAGGAGATAATATATATATACGATCGTCATCCACTGGCGTTTTACGCAAACCACCTGTACAGTCACGCGTTTTGCCTTGGACCCCGTCTGCTCGCCCGCTGAATCTACGCTCGCCTCATCGCTCGATTTACATTAGCATGTGCAATATGTGTCGCACCTGCGAAGCCCGTAACCATGCTTTGTCGACTTCGATACCCAATCAACTCAACGTCAGCCTCGTCACATTAACGTTCAAGACGCCCGTCGACCATCCAAACAGCAGACCCTACGTATCGCTCAACACAGTCCTAAACAACATCACCGATGCCGCCGAATCGACATCGCATCCTAGTGTCTTTACCACCTGGTCACCTTGTCTTTCCGACCCCAATGTGGCCGTAATCCTCACTACAGCCAGCGAGACCTGCAGAGATTCCAGATCGGCCATCTTCGAACCCGTCTTCCAGTATTTATCATCGCCGCCGGATGTTAGTCATGTATACCTGGATCTCGCCGTTCTTTCTCTAGCAGCATCGTCTCCCGAACAGAG
Source organism: Byssothecium circinans (assembly GCA_010015675.1). NCBI lineage: Eukaryota > Fungi > Ascomycota > Dothideomycetes > Pleosporales > Massarinaceae > Byssothecium > Byssothecium circinans. The sequence goes on from ML976983.1 coordinate 846,851, forward strand.
AATAGCAGTTGATATCATTATTCTCGGCGCTCCGAATCCCAGCGTTGCAGGCGCAATTGGACGGTGTTTTGGCTGGGACCCCCGACGCAATGCTTTATCGCCACAGATGGAAGCTGGGGACGTCGGAGCAGCGTTCAGTAGGCCCGGCGACTTGATTCGCGACTTTTGGGCCTGGGCAGAATTACGCCAGGGCAATCCGTCTTCGCCATCTAGTTCGGTCGGTAGCGCAAACGAAAGCTTCGAGAGGCCCAGTTTGATTAGTACCAACTCGGAAGAAAAGAACATGTCGATGTTCTTTGCGGAGGACGAAGAACGCCATAACAGGGAAGAAGAGACCCTGATCATGATATTCCAGTGGAGTTCTCATGTCGACGGTGATCGGTTCAAACACCCTCTGCAGAAGAGCTATGGGCGGAACGGGAGAGATGTCAGCGATCATATGTGGGAACGGCATATAGCGCATCCTGTTCGTCAGATGCAAGGCATCGGCGCAAAGACAAGTATGTTTAGACTGGAGCTGAGAGGCGTCGAACCTCGGATAGACAATGGCAAGGCATCAACCAGAGACCGCAGCGGATCTCGACGTCTCGCTTCGGGTTTCGGCGAGAGGGTGAGTGGGAGTTTGAGCGGGTTCTGGAGTCGGTGATGTGCGAAGGTGGAAATTACCGTGTCGTTCGGCGCATAGAAGGGTGCGATTTGGTGATAGGAGTAGACCGAGGTCGGGATCGCCGTTTTGGGGGTCGATAGTGGTGGCCTTGGGGCCTAATTGCTATGGAGAGGTGACATTTGGCCCTACAGACTGGCTAGTAATAACCTAATCAGGAAATTGGCGTTCAGGAGGATAGTTTAACGACCTGGGTATCGAGCAATAAGCATCCATGAATTATGAGACCAGAGCGTTCAATGCAGGTAGATACCGAGGTGTCGGCTCAGTAATTGCCCCCTTGCATAAGTAAGAGAGAATGCCCGTCAACAGTCGGAGTACTGGCGTCGGCAATCGCCGCTGTGATGCGGCGTGACTGTTGCGGTGCGTACGAAAGAAGGAGATAGGGTTTGCACACGAACCCATCCACTCGACCACCTGCGCCCCTTCTCTTGCAAAATGCCTCAGGTTTGGTCCGTACGAATTGAAGAGCCAACCTCCACACATCTCGTTCAACCCTTCTGATGTGATATCAAACAAATGTTCGTCCGGTCCGATGTTCTAAGCCGCGAAGTCCGGAGGCCGATGCCTCGCTGCCAAAAATGCACATCAGCGGCTCTGACGTCGACGGCCAGCCAATCCCTAGCGCAGAGCCGCAATACTTTCGCAAAAGATGAAAATCTGCCTCGTAAATATCCATCAAAACCCAAAGGAAATAATGGGTACATTGAATTTTTTCCTTCCGAAATTCATCCAACGTCACCGTCGCTTCATCCTGCTTTTAATGGCGCAGCATGTACCAAAAAGCGACAACAAGCCACTCAAAGGAAGCTGCGTGTTGCGTTGACGGAGATTGCGCGGTGTCCTATCCAAAATCCATCTGGGCGGATGTAGGATTGCGGCTCTGCTCGTAGCGCCCGATACGGCCGGATTAGCGAATGCACTGAGGCTGCACAGCACACCAAGCGCTGGAAGCATACGCCTCAACTGTGGCGCAACGACAACGATTGGTAGTTATATTCTCCGGACTAAAAGCGATATGTGGCGTCGTAAATGTGATTGGATAGCGAGTGCTCGACCACCGCTGCATCGCCTTGTCCGAAATCCTGGGTAGGCTGGGCAAGGCGTGCACCGCGATGGTACGGTGGGTGGTAGTTTATGCGTGGAGGACTTTGGCTGAAACAGGTAAGGTGAGACTCTTATTCGTGAATGGCTTCGCGTCATTTGACTCTGTGTGGGGATGCTGTGGTAACGGCACGGTCGGAAAGCAGCTGGGCATTGGGGGCTCATGGAGGTGTCGTATGCAACTGTTACTGCGCATATGTAAGCTATCGTGTAGCATGACTCTAATAGACGTTGGCGGCGGCTGCGGAGGATGGTATATAGACGGTAGACCCTGTGCGCTTGTGGTAGAACCATGGGATGAAAGACGAGATGGCAGACTCTCAATCCCGAAACACATCGCCTGTTCGGTCACATGCTCGCATGTCTCGACGATTCTCGCAGCAGAAGGATTTTAAGAGGGTTGAAGAGGAGGATGTAGTTCAAGGAAGGGTGTTCTGGCTCCCAAGACAAGAAATGTTACCACACCGAGCAGTGCTGCGAGCTCATGGAAAGGGTGCGGTTGAGGAGGGTATATATGACCATCCTGTCGTGGTTATTTCGAGACCCGCAGCTGATAGCCAGATTATCCACTTCCATATTGTAAGTTGCTGTTACTGTCATGGACGAACGGGTTACTCACAATATCTAGATCACTTCCTTCCAAGGCAAGAAGTTGCACGAAATCTATCCCAAGTCAAATGAGTTCCACACTAGTCGAAGATCTTGGTATCTTCCCATCTCTCCCTCGCCAGAACATCCGGACGCATCATCGAAGAAGACTCGAAAGCGGTTTCCAACGCTAGAGCTGGCCAGCGGAGGGACTCTTCGATGGGACTCGTATGTGAACATCCGGCACGTCTATAAGATCGATTGGTCGCATCTGAGACCATACACGAATCCAGAAACACCAGAACGTCACATCTTCCGGTTCAACCACGAGTCTGTCGTTCGTCTATTGGCAAAGAGTAAAGTCCTTACCAACTACGAACCTGGCGTACAGCACTCGAGACCACCATGGCCAAGGCCATCGCTACCTCGTGTGGATACTGCCAGAGCTGAGAGGTCGAGGAATGATCTCGCGAAAGATGTTTCTGAACCTGGCCCACGTTCTCCGAAGTCAGACACAGATGCCGAATCTGTCATCTCGTCGGAGTACTCTGCATTATCTCCGATTTTGCAGTCGGATTTTGGTACCGCCATTGAAGCCGGCGGGCGGAGTCCTTTGAGGCCACCCAAGGCACCGCCGGATAGGAGGGATAGTAGATGGGCTTTTGTGAAGTACCTGCTGTGGTGGTTGCTGAATTGGCCATTGATGTTACTCAGGCGTGCTCGGGCCAGATTGCGGGCGGGGCAAGAGGTAGTAGAAAATACACAGAGATGATGTTGCTTTTTGTTAACGACTTACGACTTGCTGTTTTGGTGTTGAAGGAATGGGACGGATGGAAGGAGTTGAGCCGGTATCGGCTAGTCTACTTTTAGCGCGAACTGACGTCCTTTGGACCCCTCGTCTGTGACAATCCCGCCCGTACCTTCTCCCGCACAATCACCCATCAATACACGTTTCGCGTGAAAATAGAGTCATTCTCTTGCTTTGAAATCAGTCGCGTCTTTGTGAGGTACATCAGGCTTCGTCTTGCGTCTAATCAACGGAGTACTCGCGATTGGTAACGGAGTATCCTGAAGCATCAACAAAACGGGCTGAGCTTTATATAAAGCCTGGGCTGATCCTTCTCCTCCATACTACCTCATTTTCAAGAATTGGTTTCTAGAGCGACTGTCACATACCTAACATGACTATCAAAAACGTCGCCCTCATTGGCGGGACCGGAACGATCGGCGCACCTATCCTTTCGGCGCTCAAGAAGTCACCCTTCAACACCAGTGTCCTCAACCGCAAATCTTCGAAGTCAACCTACAAAGACGTCAATGTCATCACCGTTCCGGACGATCTCAACACCACCACCATCACCACCATCCTCAAAGACAACACCATCGATGCCCTCATCATCGCCATCAAACCTTCCAACGTCGAGGCGCAAAGGAAACTCATCGATGCAGTTCTCGCTGCCGGTGTGCAGCGCGTCATCCCGGCTGACTTCGGCAGCTGCGATTCCGCCGATGCAAAGACAACTGAGCTCATGCCGCACATGAACAGCAAGAAGGAGATTCGCAATTACCTGATCTCTCTGGAAGGAAAGGGACAATTGACGTGGACTAGCTTGATAACAGCGCATTTCTTCGACTGGGGCCTCGGTGGCGGTCTTTTGAGATTCAACGTCAAGGAGCGAAAAGCGTACATCATCGACGGCGGGAACATCAAGTTCAGTGCTTCGAATCTGGATTTCATCGCTCAAGCTGTCGTCAGGATCCTAGAGCGTCCCGAAGAGACCGCCAACAAACTTCTCTATATCCACGGTTTCCACATCACTCAAAACGAACTACTCGCTTCTCTGGAGAAAGCGACAGGCGATAAGTTCGAGCGGATCCCACAGAACAGCGAGGAGGAAGTTGCAAAAGAGGCGCCGAAGGTGTTACAGGGTGATGCCGACGCCTACGAGGAGCTGGTAGCTGTTTGGGGGATTGTAGCTGGCGATTGGTCAAAGAAAGACACCTTTGCGAATGAATTACTTGGACTAAACGAGGAAAATCTGGATGAGACCGTCGAGAAAGTGGTAAAGGAGCTCAGCGCGTGAGGCCGACGTGGATTCAGGTGAGGGCAAGGATTAGAGTCAAAGGAGCGTCCTCCAGGTATCGAAGTGTCCCAGCACCATTATATTCTGAGGTTTCTGTGGTTCGATGTATCCTACCTACCCTGCATGACTTCGCCAGATGTAGGACAACATAATTGACTTACATGCCACTACCGAGCCCGATCACAACTCCTCAGTTCCTATAATGGAGATTTTTCGCAGAAATACAAGTCCTCCAACGCCACAACGAGCATCTCCCATTGAAAATATTGCCAGCCTCCTGCGTCAAGAATCCACATGACTACCTATCACTACCAATTTTGAAGGATCCGAATATTACATTACCGCACAGATATCCCTAATCTTCCTCCCCGCCTTCCCGCTCTTCCCACTCCCCTTCCCTCCAAACCCACCAACCTTCTTCACCGCATCCCCCCCACTACTCCCCCCAACAAAACAAACACCCCTCTCCCTCACAACCCGTTCCTGCGCCTGTTCCCAATATTCCGTCTCCATGACCCTGTCCTTAGCAACTTGTTCACACCACTGTCTCCACTCAACACTATCCCCACCATCCCTCTTCCTCCCCTCGATCCTCTGCTCCACATCCTCTACATCCTCCCTCGCACACGGGGGACACAGTGTCATCAGCGGCAGTAACCCCGAGCTCGGCCTTGGCACGTGGTAGAATAGATACAACCTATTATCGTAGGGAGAGTACCATTTCGTCGAGCAAGATTTCCTCGTACACGAGCGTGGAGAATACCTCCAATCCCACTCTTCCCCGCGCTCCGGGGATTTCTTGGACGGTTTAGCAGGTTGCGGTGATCCGAGGACGCGGGCTCGTTGGCGCTTTTCCAGGTCTTGGGATACGAGGGCGCGGTCTTCGCGGACTTGTTGTTTGTAGAGTTCGAATTCCGCGGCGATGAGGCCGAGGGTTTTGCGGCCGGCGTTTTGGCGCATGGCTTCCCATGTTTCTTTTGCGTGCTGGTTTGCGGTTTGGAGGTCTTGGTTCGCGTGGTGGACGCAGAGGCCTTTCTTGCGGACTAGTTGGTGCGGGGGTTGGGGGGAGTAGAATGTAGGCCCTAGGAGCGATGGTGTGTAGTGTTTCTCACATTTGGTGATCTCGCAGGGGATGTAGTGCTCGAGTGGGTTGTACTGGGACGGTGGCTGGGAGGATGATGGCGGTGTTGTGAGGAGGACTGCTGGTGCTGAGGCGGTGGATTGGAAGGATGCTACTCTGGATCCGGGGGTGAAGGTTTGGGCGGATTGGTACCGGGAATGTGTTGATGGCGGTTTCATTGAAGTCTTGCTTCCTTTCCGTGAGAGTGGCGCTGGTGTGGAAAGGCGTTTGGTGTATGCTGGTCTGGTGGCAGACTTGAGTGGTCGGTATGGTGATGCGATTTGGATCTCCTCTCGTCCGGTACTTGTTGGCAAGTTCAGTGATCGTCTACTCTCGATCGACGACAAGGACGATCGCCTCTCAGATAGTGACAACGATGCTCTTCCGTCCATTGCGGTGCTAAGATTCGACGGCATTTCTCGCTTTGAGGTTCTCGAATGCGTGTCCGCACTTTTAACATCTGACTGTGCCAGCAGGGAAGACCTTCGCTCTTTCGATGACGGTAGTGGAATATCAGACTCGATTTTATGTATATCGTGCGGCTGCTCGGGCAGTGAGAATCTGACCGCCAGACTGCCCGGGGCAGACTTTCGCATTTTCAAACTGGATTTTAACGAGGAGCCTGTCACCTTCTGGCTCTGCAGCCGTGGTGATTCTGTCCTCGAGGTTACCGACGGATTCCTCGACTCTTGTGCAGAAGAAGGGGGAGTAGTATCGTGGTCCTGTTCGGAAGAGGATGAAGAAGAAGGGGAAGTAGTAAAGCCGTCGCTGGAAGGAGTCGGACCCGAGCTAATACCGCCGGCGCAACCTTGCGAAGCAGTAGATGAAGTTACCCCAAAGGAATGACGCATGACGTTTGGCCTGATGAGGTGGACTGGCTGAGACATAACCCTGTAGTCGAGCGAGGCTTGCAGCGAGGATTATGCTTGATGAAACGCTGTTCCTGTACCGGGAAATAGGAGACCCCTTGGAAAAAGAAAAAAGAAAGCGATGTTTAATGAAATGAGAGCGACTGCGGTTTACATGCTGGAAATAGGGTTCTTTGAGCTTGTATCACAGAACTGGGGCCGGAAGTTGTAAGTAGTAGTGGCTGCAGGTCGTCGTGGCGCTGGGGCCGGATGCGCCTGGATCGAATGATGCACTCGATTCCACAGCCTAAGAGACCCTTTTGCTCTGCCTTGTTGTGACAACCAAAAGGATGAGCAAAGCGGGGGAAAGAAGAAACGAGGGGAAGACGTGGTACAAGATTACATCGGAGCCATACAGCCATCCTTCCCTGGATCTTTATAAGAAAGGCGGAGCACCGACTGAGTTACAGCCTCAAACATACGAGTCGTCTGCATCAGCTCGTTCGACTTGGGCGCGTACACGAGAGCCACGCTGGCCTGAAATGGAAGCGTTCGCTTGCACTGTCCAGTCGCGATGTGGAGCTCGTATTGCTTGGTCGGCCCCATTCATTCTGCTTGAGCTGACCGGAAGCCCATCTGCCACGAGCTAATTGCGCGGTACCCTAACACTAGTAACTGTACGCGTAGTCAATTGAGCGGAGAACATATTGTACCACCAGTGGTATTCCTAGTAGTGAAGGTTGGCTGGTGGGGTAAAACGGATGATCAATTGCGCCATCACATCACGACGCCAGACGGAATTGGCAACAAAAAGCAAAATGCTTGAGACGCCTTCATATGGCGATTTTTCGATACTCGCGGCGCGTAGTGGGTACGGCTGAAATTGGAACCACGTGGAAATTGTATCCCTAGCGCACTAGTGGCATTCAACGAACTGGAGTGCGGGCGGTAAACAAACGTGACTCCAAATCCACCTGGGCACCCGTGCGCGTGAGTACTAGGTGTGGACTCTGAGGGTTGAAGAAGATCTATTCCATAGTGCGCGTGCTCTATCCGGTTGTGTGTATCAAATCTAAGTGTCTACGCCATGCTACAAGCGGCATACGACAATGATGTCAAAGGAAGCGATTATAGCTTAGCCTTGGACGGATCCTTTTTGAACATGGCTTCGGCGACAAGGCGCCGCTGGATCTTGCCTGTGGCGGTCTTGGGCATCACGTCAGTAAAGAAAATCTGTGATCGTCAGTGTTTATGCCCTGATCTAGAGCTCTCTTACTTATGATGTTTCTCGTACCTGTTTCGGCAGTTTGAATTTGGCGACGCGAGTGGAGAGCCATGTATTCAGCTCCTCAGCGTTCAGCTTCTGACTAGGCTTGACCACGACCGCAAGGCCTACATCTTGCCCGTACAACTCGTCTTCGAGAGCAAAACTGACGGCTTCGGATACAGCTGGGTGCTGAACGATGACATTATCCAGCTCGATTGGGCTGATCTTCTCGCCGCCCTTGTTGATGAGCTCCTTGATGCGGCCCGTGATCATGACATATCCATCCGCGTCCTGTTTGCCCTGATCTCCGGTGCGGAAGAAGCCGTTCTTGTGGAAGGAAGAAGCCGTCGCAGCGGGATTGTTGAGGTAGCCTTTTGTGACATTCTCGCCCTTGACGCAGATCTCGGCCTCCTTCCCGTGCGCCACTTCGTTGCCGGCGTCATCGAGAATCTTGATCTCAACGCCCTGCCCAATGCCCACACTGCCGGGTTGCCGCTTGCCGGGAGGCAGTGGGTTGCTTGTCATTTGATGGGCGGCTTCAGTCATAGCATAGGCCTCCAGCACTGGGGCATCAAAGGTCTTTTCTAGTTCACGAAAGACCTTTGGTGAGAGCGGTGAAGAACATGATCGAATGAAGCGGATGTGTGGCACTGGATTAGGCAGAGGGCTCCTTAGCAAAATCTGGTGAATGGTGGGGACTGCTGTGTACCAGTTGGCCTGGTGAGTAACGAAGTCTTTCCAGAATTGAGAGGCGGAGAATTTCAAGGGCACGACGACTGAGCCACCAGACGCAAGTGGAGCGAGGAAGCCAGCAAGTAGGCCATGCACGTGAAAAAGTGGCATAACCAGCATGGTGCGGTCCTGGACGGATAGCTGATAGGTGGCCTGGATGTTCTTCATGGTACGCAGCAGATTGCGATGCGACAATGGGACCGCTTTGGGGCGACCAGTGGTACCAGAGGTATGGAGCACAAGGGCAGTGTCGTCGGGCTGCGCAGACAGGACTGGCGAGCTCTTGCCCGTCAGCCTCCCCGTCTCCTTGATATCCAAGACCACCTCCTTCCCATTGTAGTAGCACTCGGCGATTGCTGCCTTGTACTTTCGTGCTGCCCTCACCGCTGCAGCGTCTTGAGCGAAAGCTCCTCTGGGTACCAGTGCAATGGCCGAGCTCAGGTCATCGATGTAGAATTCGAATTCGGACTGCTTGTAGGCGGGATTCAAAGGGGCGGCAATGGCTCGCTGCCACGATGCGGCAATGAAGGCGACGATGAACTCGTACGTGTTTGGGAGAGCAATCGACACGGCTGCTTGGGCAGAGACGCCAACTTTTGCAAGCTGCTGCTGAAACGACTTGATATCGACGGCAAGCTTCTGGTGGGAAACGGTCAGGGGAGTTGGGCCGGGGATGATGATGGCGGTGGACGAAGAGTCTTTGGAAAAGGCATTTTCTAGCGTAGTAGGAGCTGTTGGGGCCGCCATGCTGGCTGCTGAGGGCCGGTGATAAGTGAAGGGCTGGGATGGTCAACTGCTGTTTGAAAGAAGATGAGATTACCAATTGTGGTATTGAAGGGACAGTGAGGTCGATGGACGACCGGTACCGCAAAAGCGAAAAGAGACCTGCTCGACCTTCGGAGCAAATGCCGCCATCGCTCCAAGCCGCGTCGCAAAAGTCGATAATGCGCGCACTGCTGACTCGGCCATCGGCTCGACTGGACTCACTGGAGGGTCCACCAGACGCCCGGTCCACGGGTCTCGCAATCGCACGTGATATCGAACGCTGACTAAGCGATAAGCGCGGCGTGGCGCATCAAACGCGCTTCCTCGCTTCCTCACCTCCAACCCAGCACGCTCCGTTCCAACCTCCACCCAAGTCTGACCGCAACTTCTGGGAAGCTGCAGATACTACCGATGGCGCAACAACAGAACGCGGAGAAGCCGCGAGGCTTGCCCAACCCCTATGCCCCCAAGGGCCTGCCTAACCCGTATGCGCGCGCGACGGTCGCCGAATCTGCGCCTGTCCACTTCACTGAAGAACAGAAGGCAGAACAGCAGAAGAAGTCACCTGGTATACATTCGAGTTGCTCCATACTGTCTGTTTGATTCACCAACACTCATGTGATCCTGTAGCTTTTCACATCCCGCACAAAATCTCCCGTCCGCAGGCCAAAAGCTCCACTGTCGCCAAGAAACCCTTCATGGCCACACCTAGGCCCAAGGCTCCAGCAAGCAATGCAAATGCGGCAACACCTTCTTATATTGGCGGAGTTCAGGGAGACGTTGGGCCGGAAGCGACTCCGACTCCCCAGCAACCCGGTCTGGATTACTGGAGGAGCACTGCAGATGACGATGCGTCCACGCTAGAGGAGAGGAGGCATGCTGCGGCCGCACAGCGCGAGGCAAAGAAGGAATCGAAGAAGTTCGCAAAGCAATTCGGCTGGTGGAAAGGCGAGGCTCCCTACAGGCCTGAGAAATGGTCCAACCTCCGGGCATATCGTGCAAGTGGTGCCTATGAACACAAGCTCGACAGCTTTGCGCATTTCCTGCAGGCTCAAACTCCACCCGAGCGAGGCAACAACAGCAGCGACCAGTCCAACTCATCGCGTGCGAGCACTTCTTCGAGCCCTAAACCGCCTGCATTCGAATCGAAGCCCTCGTTCGCCCCGCCTGCTCGCAACACCTCAACGCCCCCATCTCCGCTCGAAGAGCAGTCCAGCAACGACGCCTCTGCAGGGCGAGCTCATCTATCGCAATCCCCGCATCCGCCTCCCCCGCCTCCGCCGCCCGAGGCTCCAAGCGATGTTCCTCCTCCCCCTCCAGCGCCTGCACCGTACAATCCCACAATTTCGGCGCCACCTGTTCGCTACAACCCCACCATCTCCGCACCGCCTGTCCGCTATGAGAGCGCTACCATCTCAGCCCCACCCGTGCGCTATGAAGCTAGCGATGCGCAGACAGACGATGTTGAGCTTGAAGAGCGTCCGGCCAAGCGTCCGAAGCTAAGCAAAGCGGAGGCCATGATGGCAAAGATGGGCTACGTCAAAGGCAAAGGTCTGGGTAGACACAATGATGGCATCACCACTCATCTAGAGGTCAAGGCTCGAAAAGGGGGTCGCAAGGTTGCTGATTTCGACGACAAGGACAATGAAACGGGCAAGAGCATCAAAGCTCAACAGGTGTTTGATATTCTTGGTGGTCACACGACTAAGCAAAAGGAGCCCAATAGATTCGGGGACGAGTCCAAGGTGGTAGTCGCGTGGGGTTGCGTAGATGATATCGATTGGGCGGCAGATGCGGATCGGGATGATGGAGGCATCCGACAAGAGATGGGCCAAGTCTTCGACAACAAGGTACGCATTGCAGTACTGTTAATATACTTGCAGTTAACATCGTACAGTTTGGACGAGTGGAGCGCATTCATATCAATGCGAGCGGCGACGAGCAACCTGTTTACATCAAATTCGCTTCTGAGTTGAGTGCTCTCAATGTAAGTGGAACGAACTTGTGTCTTTTTGCAACTGACTCAACCAAAAGGCCGTCAACCGCTTTCACGAGGGCTACCAGTTCCGGAACCGCACGATACGCGCACTGTACTATCCCGAGGCCAAGTTCGAAGCTTCTATTTTCGACCACTAGGCCTGGTCAACCCCCACAGGGCGCTCTACAACAACTGGCCATTAATATTCTACCACGGCGAGATGCCCGCATCCTGGCATCGACCAGGGCAAATGTCCAATCATACGAACGGTACGTAAAGCGTCGGAGCAGGAGGGCCTATCGCACTTGCATTCGTCTGGTGTTCTGTATGCAAAAGTTTTTACAATGTGCGAATATCCGGCATGGAAAAGACGCCAGGAGAAGTAATTCAATTCCTCTTGAATCGTAGCCTCCTGTGAGTGCATGTCCCATTATTTGAGTGCATTACATGCTTTTGAATGTGTAAATCGCTAGAAGGACAATCAATACATGCTACAAATACGCCAAAGGAAACTTCTTGAATACCAATATATACACCATTCCCTTTCCCCTAGAAGACTAACCCGTTCCTCGATATATACAGCCTCCCAACTCGTTCGAACGAGCGCTCTACAGCATTATCACTGCTCCGACAGTAACGGCCAGCGCAAACCATGCCGTCGCAGGCCGTATCAATATCGCTCCCAGACTCGCCGTACCGCAGCACTCCCGAGTATACGTAACGTTGTTCGCGCGCGCTGCAACCTCGAAGACACTGCCATTTGGGATGCCGTAGTTGTAGTAATCCACGAGGAGGAAGTTTGGAGGCCGTCCCCATATTTCTGATATATTGTTAGCTGAAGGGAACAGGTGGAGACAGAGTCATGTGTCAATACGCTAGCAACACGTTCCGCAACTTATGCCAGCAAACACCTTGTGGGAGGTTGAACCCAGGACATCAAGAAAGAAAGCCGAATACAGGGTGTAAAAAACTTACTAGCACACTGATTCGCCATAAGCCCCAAACTCCCGTCCCCCTCGACCCCATTCGTCCGCTGCAAATCCGCCACATTCGGCGCCAGCAAACTAATCCCCGCAATCGCAATCTCGACATTCAAATTATGATTCGCCATATACATCATACTCCTCGCCTGGTGCTCGCCGATGCCCTCGGGTCTGCCAATCGTACACGGGAAGCTAAAGTTCGTCGGCGAAAACGGCGTCTCCCAGATATTATAAAACTCCCACAGCATCCAGGGCACGGCGTCAGTGTCGAAGTTATAGTCGATGAAAGTAACGACTCGTTTCCCCGAGATGATCATCTCGCCGAGGGTGGGCCAGTCGTTGACACGCATCGCCGTCGCGGGGGGTTGGTAGATATACTGCATCAAACCGCTCTTCTCAACCGGGTCGACGAAAGTCCTGCTCGTGACTAGGGGTTTCCCATCACTGCCCTGGGCCTGGAAATCGTAGTTTCCGAAAATAATAGTGACGACTTCGAAGGGGTTTCTCTCCAGCCAGGCGACCACTTCGGCGAGGTAGGATTCCACGGTTCCGGCATTGAGCAGGTCGCAGGACGTGTGGCAGTAGTAGAGCGTGTTGTTGATGAAATGCGCTTGGCCTTGGAGCACGCGGATGCCGTCGTTGAGTTGCTGGGTTACGCCGTATTGCTGGTTGGATTGCACGTTGCGCTCGCGGACAAAAGGGGAGTTGTGCGCGCAGACTTCGGTTATGTTGGAGTATTTTCGCGAGCAGAATTCGGCGTAGTTGTTGCATGGTTGTGTGTTAGATGGCCGCGCGTTGTTAGCTGTGCCAGTTGCAGTGCCATTGCTAGTGCGTGTACCGCCGCCGCCGACGATTTTGGAGAGCTCGGTTGTGCTTATGGTACTGTTTGGGAGGCGGGTGCTGCCGGATAGGGCGGCGGAGGAGGTCAGGGTTGCGTAGCTGGAGGGGACGATTGTGGAGATTGTGACGGGGTTGCCGTATTCGCCGGAGGTTAGGCGGCGGGCGGAACCGCTGATGGTTACAATGGATTCGGAGGATGATTGGGCGAGGGTGAGCGAGGCGAGGGGAATGAGGTGGAGGAATATGTTCTTCATGGTTGTGGAGAGTGTAAGTGTTTGAGTGAAGTCGTGGTTGGGGAAGGGACGTTATCCCGCCCGGTCGAGGGCTTCCGAAGCTCTTTCCAAAGAAGCGGCTGCTGTTGGTATATACTTCCTCAATATTCTGTGTAGATATTGGTGGGGAAAGAGTTGTTGATCTTGGCTTGAACTGAATCGAATTGTCCACTACTTCAGACCCAATAGCGAATGCTCAAAAATCATAAATCATAAGACTGGGAAACGAAAGCAAAAATAGAAACAGATATTCAGAGCCTGGGTATCGCAAGTAAGGAGACAGAAAGATGGCAAAAGGGCAGGCAAAAAGGACAAGAACAGAAAAGTCGTCGCGAATGGTCTGAAACCATCACAGACTACATACCAATTGAAGAACATGACGTCGAAAGCCCCACAAAGCGTGAAGCTTTCAGCCACACATGTTCCAGCCAACAATCTGCCCAAAGTCCCGTCGCCGATAAAAGACCGGACGGGCTTGTGAGGGCACCAGCGCTATGTTAGTGCTAAACACGTAATCGCGTGTGGATGGGGGGACCTGGATTCTTAAGGCTGGGCGAGGCCAAGGAGCTTTGCTGACGACGACGGATAGGTTCGCAGAGCATGATGCATTTTGTAAATGAGGATTGCTTGGATCGCATCTCCTGAAATATGGCAACAACTCCTCGTAGTTTCCATACTGTACATATATACAAGAGTTGATAGTCCACACATGCGCCCGTCATCCGTCCTTGAAGCACGACTTCTCAACCCATCCACAGTCGGCGTTTACGAACTGCTAAACATCTCCTCGAACTTACTCTTCCCCTCCAACTGCTTAATCTCATCCTTCATAACATCAATCCGATAGTTCTTAAACGCCTTCTCAATCCTCGCCCGACTCTCTGGATCTCTATAGATGGTCCGCGAAGCCGACGCAGTGCCGCCAAGGAACCCAAGCTCACCACCGAGGAACAGGCCGCCGAGAGAGAAGAAGAAATAAGTTGCCGCATCTGCCCATTTGGAGGGTGCGATTTGCGCCGTGATGTCGGGAATGGGCTCTGTAGGGCTGTTAGCGTCGAGTTTTCTGGAACGGAGTGGAAGCGAAGGCGGGAAAGAGAGAACGTACCGGTTCTTCCATTTGCAAATTTCACTTCGACAGGCTTCTCCATTGCTCGGAATGCGTTGAAGTACGCGACTCGCATTGATCGTAGACGGACCGCGCAGTAAACGCCCAGCCCTATCCCGAGCAAAGAGCCTACGGAAGAATACGTGGACACTTTGCCGGCCGCATTCCTTAGAGTGTCGCGATCGGATTGATTCAAGCTATATAAGTGAGCATCTCCCTCGACCAAATCGCCAACCTTTGACTTACTCGTGCTGAAGATGTTGTTCCGCAAGCTCCCGAAGGTGTTTACTCCGACGGTCTCGGAACGCTGCCAAATTTTCCGCCATTTTGGTGTTATGAAGGTTCGAAATGGTCAATTGAGTGGTTGCTGGAGTAATGGAGGATTTTCGATGGTGAATTGATTGGAAGAAGGGAGAGTGTCATGATAACTTTTCATAATGGTCGAGTTGGAGCTCGTAACTTTTACGTCACGTCATAGCGCGACATGCCCGCCGCTAGCCGGAAGAGGAAGCGAGCATATGAATTGACTTCCAACATCGAACTCTCTCGAACTTCCAACACTCCAAAGTCATGCATCTCAAAATCAACAATTCTCATCCACCTCTCCCTTTTCCAATATTTCTTAACAGCCTCCTAACCTCGTACCACCCCATCATCCCCCAAAAGTCTTCACCCTCCGATAAATAGCAGCATCAATACTCTTACACTCACCCATGCACTTCTTCGTCCACTCCGTAACGGGCTGCAGCGGCTCTGCATCCTTCCCCAATCTATTCCCCTCTCCAAACTCATGCAAAGCCACAAAATCGAGCCCACTAGGCGCCGTCCCATCATTGCGCGTGTGGAACAACTGCCGATAGCGCATGGTGCGCACGTACCCAGGTTCTTTGGACATTTGCTCGTTGTGCTCTTGTCGGTACCAGGCGTCTAGGTCTATTTCGCCTGATGGTGTGGAGGGTTGCATGGCGGCGTAGATGATGGCCGTTGTGTCTGTTGTGCCAGTATCAATAACGTTTGATCAAACCAATCCCTTTCAGTCTTTAGGGATATCTCAAAACACCAGTTGAGAAACTAACATACCACTAATTTTACCACCATCCCCCTTCTCAAACCTCTCCACCTCTTTCAAAATCCTACTCTCAAACCCAATAAACTCATCCACGCTCCTCCCCCCAGGAAACAAATCACTCTTCTGACTCACAGCCTCTTCCTTCAACTTGCCCTCCTTCACCGGCGTCAGATCAGGCACCGTGTACAAAACCATGAATTGGTTCTTGTATGCTGGGTTCACGACTTTCCACGTCGAGGCCGAGGATACGATGCCGGTTTGGAGGATGGCGGGAATGTAGACGGTTTCGAACCAGGTGTCGAGGACAGATTGGGTGAGCTCGGAGGAGGGGGTGAGGGCCATGAAAGATTGCATTAGGCCGGGGCCGGTCCAGGAGGGTGGGGTGGCCATTGTTGGTTGAGGAGGGGTGGAGGCAGATGATGGGGGGAATGATGAGTGCGTGAGAAAGTAGGGGATTTTATGTACTTGGTTGAAGGGTATGTTGGATGTTTGGATAAGCTGTGCCGCTTCAGTCGTGCCGCAATAAATCACTCGATGGAGACTCCGCTAGGTGTACCGGCGAGGAACCTTCCCGGCTGAGTTTAGCCGGGCCGTAGCCGTTCTGATTGAGATCATCCTATTTAAACCGATTGCAAATGTCAACCTCAACTTCATTCTCAAGGTTAAAGCAATATGGCACTCGATCAAGCTTGAATAATGGAAAGCTCTGCTAAAGGCTTGACACAGCGTTATACAGTTCTAAGTGTACATTACATCGATGTATCCCGTAGTTCGCTGATATGTTGAGATATTGGTTGGACGGCGTAGCAATAGGTGAGTGATATGACAAAATATCCTTTCTGTTGGAATATGTATTGTGTATCCAAATGTTTGACACGATATTGGACGGTTCTTATTAATGGGGGTCATTTTATACCTTGAGTGCGACTGGGTATTAACACAGTAATCAACGCAGGGTATAAAGAAGTAGGCAAGAGATATTCACATGAGGGCACAGTTGTCTGCTTGATGCCATAGTTTTCGTGACATTATTACCCGCCATTTTTTTTTATCTAAAATAAACAAAGCCAAAGCAAACCGCCACTATTGTACAATCATCACAATTTTAAAAAGACGTCTCCACGTCCTCCCACTCCTCCTCCTCCTCAGCGAACACTGGCTGGACAGCGGGTTTCTGCTGCCAGCCGCTCTCGTCCCGCAGCCCCATGTACACATGGGTCGACACATGCGTGAAGCCCGTCGGGCTACCGATGACCATCGGCTTCTCGACAGCCACCGCTGGCTCCTGCTTCTGCTCCTTCTTGCCACCGCGGAACAACTTCTTGGCCTTAGAGGTAATGCGGCGCCATACCGACTTCTTCTGGGCGGCCGCGGAGGGGGTGGTGGGGACTGCACCGACGTTGACAGAACCGTTCTTCTTGTGCAGCCAGCCGTAGGTCGGACTGGAAAGGCCGGCTTGTGGGAGCGCGGTGATGGTCTCGTCGGGCTCATCGGCTTCGTTGATGTGTTCGAGTGGTGTTGGAGACTGTGTCGAGTTCTTCAAGTCGGCGTTGGACTTGGAATTGAAGATAACGCTGGAAAGCGGTAGCAAATGGCGAGAAGTGTAGTTCGTGGTGGACATGACGGGCATGATGGGCTGAAAAGCTCTCAGTGACGCAACGGAGCTCGCAATAGATGCGCGGATGCAACTCAAGGGTGCCGCGCCCTGGTTCTCTCTTGCAACGGTAAAAAGCCCTCGGTATCCCACAGATGAAAGTTTTGGCAGCGGGTTTGCTGGTAGATGACAGAGCCCACGGTACCCCACAGATGCAACGCTTGACAGGCGTGCTGTTACGGACAATCAGTGTATGATGTGGCGATTTGTAGAGGAATAGAGAAAGAAGATAGCGTTGGTGTGCGCAAAGATGCTGATAGGTGCTCGCGAAGTGAAGAGCGCTTTGAGGAAGCAGGTAGAGGCAGAATAGAGTGAGGTGGTGAAGAAGAGGAGATGGAAGAGCAGCGACGTTTAGTGTTTATGTTTGGCATGGCATCGTGCGATAAAAACTGCAGGAGCAACAAAACGTTGTTGCTACGCAAACGACGCAAACCATAGTAAGGACGTGTATGGTCGAAGCGGTGTAAACGGGGAAATGAGCGAGTGCGCGGTGACTAGCGATCATATGGGCAGTGTGAAAGGTGAAATTTGGACTTACTGGAGCAAAACCCTCCGCTTATTTGATCTCTTGTACCCTCAGCGGCCTCTGTTTTTAAGTGTATTCATCAAGGTGGTGTAGTAGAAAGAGTTGCTGGTTCCGGGCTAGTGTCGCCACTTCGCGGTCGTGTATCCCCAAAGCATAGCAGCATTTTCAAGTCAACACATGGAACAGGTATGGGAAAGATTGTAAAGTAGAAATGTGATGCTAAGAGGTGGATGGCGGTCATGTCATACCAAAGCAGCTGAGTAGAGTACCGTAGATGGAGTAGGTCTGGATAAGCATCATCGCATGGTAAGGTGCCTAGTCTTCATAGGTGTAGTGCTCATCGCATGAAAGATCATCTGAAGATATGCATTTAGTGCGTGCATGACCCTGGATTGACCTCGGGAGGCTGCGTCGTGGTGATACTGCATAATGAGGGAACGTGCCAGAATTTGGCTGCTGTGGTTTACGAGTTGAGATGGGCTGAAGGGATGTATTTTAATAAAATGTAATCATCGACACATGATTGTGCATGGAGTATACAACTTGTAAGTAGCCCGTCCCAATGCCAACATTGAATGTGGAGAATACTCAAGTCAAAACGGCCCCGGGTCTTCCGGACGCTGAGCCGCACTAGCCGTAATTGGATGGACCAATCAGCGGGCCCGCTTACTCACTGCGGAGGGTTCGGGAGTGCTTTTGTGCTCGCACCTCGAAGCAATAAAACCTCTTCTGCATTGAGTTGAGCTACACCGTGCTGCACTCCTTGTCTCTCGTTTTGAGTAAACGCGGCATCTCCTAGCCAGTAAGCGCAAGCCCGTGAGTGAAACGTAGACGTCCTCGCCTCGTCAATCGCCACCCATCGCAGCATCACTGGAGTTTTTCTACTGCCGGCGCCGAACACCTCACATATATTACGGTTCCGGCCCCGACTCAACTCGACATACCTTTTCTTCCCTTTTCTCGCCTGTGACCTTCCCTCGATCCCCTCGACCCAATTCCTTACTACTGTCGTCTTTGGTCATGTCGTTCTCCTCACTTGTATCAGACATTGCCTACCGCAGCGCGGAACGTGATGACCAGCGCTCTCAGGTCTCAAGGGCGCGCTCATACGCCAGTACTGCGGCGACCAGCGTGAGCATCTCGGGGGATATCTCGAGCCAATTGCATGGAGGATACAGCCATCCGCTCGCGCGTGCATGGCAGGCAGAGCGTCAATTGACAAAGGTGAGTTCGGAATCCTTCCGTTCACTCCGACGACGTCAAGTCTACGGTAACTGACACTATTCCCAGTCAATGCTCATCTATCCGCTCTTCATATCCGACCAGCCAGACGAGGAGATGCTCATTCCTTCCCTGCCGAACCAATACCGCCGCGGCCTCAACAAGGTCGTGCCGTACCTGCGACCGCTCGTCGAGAAGGGCTTGAAGTCAGTCATACTGTTCGGTGTGCCCATCGCGCCAGGAGCAAAGGATGCCCTTGGGACCAGCGCAGATGACCCCAAGGGTCCCGTCATGAAGGCCATTCGTCTCCTCCGCCGCACCTTTCCTGACCTTTTCATTGTCGCCGACGTCTGCCTCTGCGAGTACACTTCACACGGCCATTGTGGGATACTGCGGGACGATGGAAGCCTCAACAACGCTCTATCGGTAGAGCGTATCAGCGATGTTGCCATATCATATGCGGAGGCAGGAGCTCACTGTGTCGCGCCTTCCGACATGAACGACGGCCGGATACGAGCCATCAAGCTCAAGCTCATTGAAGCTGGAATCGCACACCAGGTCGTGCTCATGTCCTACTCTGCTAAATTCTCTGGATGTCTTTACGGTCCCTTCCGCGACGCTGCTGGTTCTTGCCCGTCCTTTGGCGACCGCCGATGCTATCAGCTCCCGCCCGGTGGACGTGGCTTGGCGCGACGCGCTATCGTGCGCGACATCAATGAGGGTGCAGACATCATCATGGTAAAGCCTGCCAGCCAATATCTCGACATTATTAGTGACGCGAAAGAGTTGGGGAAGGATATGCCGGTTGCCGCATACCAGGTTTCTGGCGAGTATGCCATGATCCACGCCGCAGCCAAGGCAGGCGTATTTGATCTGAGGGCAATGGCAGAGGAAGCGACGCAGGGTATTCTTCGCGCCGGTGCTTCGATCGTCGTGAGCTACTTCACTCCGGAGTTCCTCGACTGGTTGAATAACTAGATTTTTTGCGGTCAATCAGTATTTCTTGGAATCCCTGTCTCAATCTGTTGGGCGTTCAATATCCAGGTCAGAAAAGGTCAAAACTAGACGACATCTCAAAAACTATGCACTGGTCTCGTACTGGTATTATTGTTATATTTTACTGTCAAAGAGGGTTGCGCTTGCTTGTGCCAGTGAGCCGTATCATGCCACACGATGATTTGTGGGGTCCGATGTCAAGGCAGCCTTCATATCTCAGCCTCATTGCTTACCGGTAATGGCTGCGCCCCGCACTCGCAATTCTTCTCCTCACATTGCTGTTTTGACCGAGATCGAAATCTAGCAGCGAAGTGCCGTTGCAACTATCTACGATCCGCTTGACTAGCTTTCCAAACAGAATGGACAGAATGAATAGGTGGTTCTGGCCCGGAGAAGGCATCAACCGTGAGGTCATTTCAGCGGATATACAGCGCTACCTAGGGCTCGATGCGTTAGTCAGACCTGGAGAGCATGAGGGCAGTGTTGGTTACTGGATCACGTCTCACCGCGCCCCGACTGCCCTAATGGTGGAGGATCTGAGGCTGGACAGTCAGCTATGGGAAGAGGAGAAGGGCGAGAAAGGCAGCCGTGCAGGTACGTCGCTCCGATGTCTGAGCCGTGAGCTACATAGAGATATCTAACTTCATACAAAATAGCTTATCAGGACTCACGGACACATGCTAGTCGCCAACATTACGGGCCTAGCGCATCTTACCTACCAGATCATAGTTCAGCATATCCCTTCGGGCACTCCCAACAGAACCAAGGCATGATCCAAAACACTCCCATCGCTCCTGAATGGATATCCCACGCCGTATTAGGTGACATGCCACCTCTTCACCGCGAATCCATCTCTTCCAATGGTAATGATGTCCCTGCGAAGTCACCACATCCGCTGCCGATCTCGAACTTCTCACATCCGCTCCCCAATCATGGGTATGGAAACAGCAGAGGCCAAAGCAATATTTCCCAGTCGGCGACGTACTCCACAAAGCTACTAGTTGATGAACCAAGACTTCTGAACTTCTTTCCAGAACGATCTTTATCGATGCCACCGACACAGGAAGTCATATCATCCCCACCTGTTGTCGGAGTTGTGAACGAGTCTCAGCTACCACCCGCGCAGACCGCTAAGGTGTACAATGAACCAGCTGAGAGTATTGCATATCGCTGTGGCTGGTTGCCTCCTGATGGGACTCGATTTCGAGATGTCACGCCTAATGTACTATTTGAAAACCTCCGTCACTTGGGCAAGGGCTCAGCTGGGGAAGTGGATGAGGTCAGGGTCCCGGCTGGTGGCATTGTGCTACCGACCTTGGCTAGGAAACGAATAAAGATATCGCGCGCAAAGAAGCCCCGTGAGCAAGAGCTCAGTGTTGTGAATAAGGAGATTGCTCATCTCAGAGCAGCAGTTCACCTACACATTGTCAAGGCGATAGGGTCTTATTACGAAGAATCGCCTAGCGGTGACCTGCACGCAAACTTGCTGACCTACCCTGTGGGAGAAGACCTGCAAATCTTCATCCACAAGGCTCTTCTTGACCAACGGGACATTTCATATCGTCAGCAATGTTTCCGAAAGTGGTTTATCTGTCTGGCATCTGCACTTGAATGCATGCATCGACTCAACATCCAACATAAAGACATTAAGCCAAGCAATATTATCCACTGCGCTGAAAGCGTATACTTCACGGACTTCAGTTCATCGCGCACTTTCGAATCCGGACAGACAACTACGGACTCTTACTCAAGAACGACGCGGTTATACCGCGCGCCTGAGATCAGCGACACCCGAGATGGCGACCATGATATGCGGCATGGCAACAGCAGCGACGTCTTCTCGCTAGGACTCGTGTTCGTGGAAATGCTCACCGTTATCGAAGGTCTGCAAGTTCACGATCTACACGATTACATATACGAGTATAACGACTTTGGGGTTTCTGCGCATCATAGGGAATATTGGAGGACGGTGAACTGTTTCCAAAATTGGTTCACCACGAAGGAGGGAGTGAGGATGTACTTGCATTGCATCAAGCCTATGCTGCTTATGAAACGGAGAGAGAGGCCGTCTGCGAAGGAGGTGGCGAGGTCGATTTTTGAGAATGAGCCTTGGGGATCTAGGCTTGATTGCCCTTGTATATGGGGTGTTTGAGCTGTACGAGTGCATAACTTGTAGATTTGTGTGACAGCAAAAGTCAGTAATATGCTTCTTCGTCAGGTTCGACCGATGTCTTATCTTCTTACCTGTCTCTCCGGCATCTTTGCAATACGACCTCACCGTTCCCACCCACCTGTTCTAGCTAGGCTTCTGTTCACCGCGGTTCAGGAGGCTTTCATTAGACAAATCAGTTGCACGGGGCGATCGTGGTGATGGATTTCGGCAATTTAAAGAGGCCGGATACAGTCCTTTGCAAAGGCTATCTGGGGTGGATGGATACTATGCATAACACGTCCCCTGGAGGGGTGAATGCTATAATTCTATCATTTCCCGAATCTAAATTACACGGGTGGTAGAGGATGGCTATCTGCAGTGAGAACCTTCGTATTAGTATAGGACTAATACTATCCCACTTTAGAGGATCTATTCAACATACCTGAACGTAGAGTAGACGTCTCCAGTCCAGACTCCAATATAAAATCTCCGACACGTGCGTTGAGAAAGACTAGCCAGATAGTTAGCGAGTTTACAGCGGTCAAAAAGATCTAATATTAAATCTGGTTGATCAGTAGTTACAAAGCGTACTTCTCGGATGTTTACGCCATTGACTCGGATTGATCTTCAAATCCGCTAATCACATGCAGTAGGCATGTATGTAACCGTAACTAATCCTTGTGTGATATTTCTCACCTATAGATATGTATACTATATTCAAGTCTAAATGTGTCTGAACTCTATGCGTTGAGTTCGCAAAGCACTGGTCATAGGGGAAGGAGCGACTAGCGCCTTCCACAAAGATCAGTTCCTCGATGTTTCCTTTCACCGTCTCACTACGTTTGCTCTCCTTGAATGCCATCCAACAGTCCAACCGCACCACCCTTAATCCAGGTCCAGTTCCAAAATCCCAACCTCCGATATCCAAGACGTAGGAGCCTTAGCATTTACGCTGTGGAGAAGTAAAACGTTATCGGGATCAACCGGCAGCCGACACTTTTTACAAACATCCCCTACAAACTTCTAGATATTTTTAAGCTAACTTAAAAAGCAAACGCAACCACAGACCCGCATCCCGAGGCGCAACAAAGCGGTGAGAAGCAAACGCGTCCTCTTGGTGGTCGTGCATGTGAGCTGTATGCATGTGTCAGGATGCACGCGTAGCTCAAGCGAGCCCTGCAGTAGTCCACCCCGCTAATCGTACCATTTTGGCATTTCCGCCCTCTTTCGACGCCTATCGATAACGTGATTGGCGCGGACATTTCGGAAATGCTATGGAGGTGTTCGTTCACCCTGGGGAGACTACGGGCTGAGGACACTAGTGCCAGTTCATCGGCGGGCTGGGGAAGTTTATCGGCATATGCATTTTCTTACTTGGAAAAGCTGAGGTAGGGAGTGAGAAGGGTGTTGTCGCTGGATTGGTATACTGTGTTATTGTGGTGTGTTTTGGAGTAGCTTCAGCTCCGCGAGAATGGCGGTGCTTATCTGTGCTATGGTGAAGGGATGCCAAAGAGACGGGCTATGAGTGCATGGAGAAGGTGGTCAAGTTGGTCTAGGCTTCACTCATACATAACTGGATTCCTCTTTCGAGAGTCCCGACAGGACGGTTTGTTTCAAGAGGATTGTTCTGTTGGTTTGCGTGGCTAGCCAGTGCGAAAGAGGTTAGATGGGCCAGGGCGATGCAGGGTCCGCTGGTCCAGGGTCCAGGGAGACTCCACTCACCGGTTCTCGGAGACAAAGGCCTGGGGACGATTGGATTTCTTTCGGAGCGCTGGGGCTTGAAAGGAGCATACTATGGAAGAAAAGACGTCTGCTTTGTGCACTATGCTGGTAGGGTTCAACAAAGAGAAACGAAGATGTGTTGGCGGAGTTATACAAACGATGCCTATGGTAGACTCAAGTCACCGCCTTCTCGAGTCCGCGTTGGACACGTTCACGACCATGCATGCGCTCTGACAGGCATGTACGTATTCCCCGAGCATCCAAGGTGGGTCCCCTTCTTAGCCCGACTGGACCGCCTCACGTTAATCAATCACCTTATCACGGATCCGGGATGGAAGCCCCCTCAGTAAGAATAGGATCCGAGCGCTCGTCTCCAGCTGCAGCAAAATGGCGGAGTCAGACAAAGCATACATAAACCGCGCTTTGTCCCCTCCTTGCCCCGGACCAAGGTTCCCCTCTTCCTTTGTTTCATTCTCTCGATTACAGTTGTACTTTGGAAGCTTGGAAGTGTTCTAGAAGGTTGAGGGAAGAAAGGATATCTTTGGTACGGATAGAGGGATTGTATACAGGAGAAGGACTTGATCGTGCACGTTTGGCATACGCAAGATTTCTTTCGACGACGCCTTGGAAGAAATTTACACTCGAGCTATATTTCGGCTTCTCAACGGTACGTCTTGATCTCATCTCGTGGCTGTCCAGTCTTATGGTGGAATACAATTATTGCGAGTCGCACTCCCTTGGGCTCCTTTGCCTTCCGGTCTAGAACCTCGACTCGGATTCGCAGGAGTCTCGGCACAACACGGAGCTAGATAACTGTTGATTTGAGGGCGAAAGGAAGCTGACAAAAACCTCAAGAATCTATTCGGCCCTATACATATTACCACCACTCACCTTGATCAACGACTCCGAGGCGCATACCCTCAGCTCGCTGATCCCAAGCGACACCATACACCACATCCACAAACTCGAACCATACCACACCGCCCCCGTAAACCCCTAGCTCAGCCCAACATGTGCTCCTACACATACTCGTGGTACTACTGCAATCACGACTACTACATCTGGTGAGTTCTACGATCCCAATACCACATCCCACCAAAGCAAAGAGAGAAGGCTAATAGTTGTCTTTCCAAACAGGGCCAACAGCATCGAAGTCTGCGCCAACCGCCTCCTCTCGGGCTACTCGTACGATGCATGGAGTATCGACATGTGCAAGAACATGCAAGTTGCTTGCGGCGGCTTCTCCAACTACTACTGCACCGACTGCAGTGAGGATGTTGCGCTGGAGTTTGAGCTGGATGAGCTATAGATGCCTACATTCTCAACCTACTTAGGTATACCATCGTAAATTCCGGTAAGTTAAGGTCTTCCTCCCTTAGCTCTGCTCTCAGTACGGCGGGTTGATTCGGGAGAGGGAATGCATTGGATGCGAAGTTGCAAAAGAGAAGCAGAAGCTGACACCCATGCGCTTACAGAAACCGTTCACATCCGCCTCACTTTCACCGCCGGACTTATCAGGAATTAAAAGACCTCACCGCTTTCCGGCTTACCCTGCGCCTCCGATTCGTCGCTATCCATGTCGTTCTCGCTTCGACTTCCCGGCTGCTCCCGCTTCCTCGGCTCACGAATTTCTCTCCTTCTGATTCGACGTACACATAACATACCCTTTTTGCGCACACGATGTTAAATTGTTGGCATTTCAGCGCGCTAGATACTTCTTTCTTCGCATCTAGCGGTCGGCGCTCTGCTTCTCTCATCGTCAATTTTATGGTTTATGAGGTGGAGTTCTTGGCGTTTGATTAGGGTGTTTGGTTAAATTGAAAGAGCGCATTCAGATATCAGGCTTCCCTTCAAGCGCGTGTTTCTTTCGAGTTGTTGGCTCGTTATATCGATACCATAGACCGCACTCCTTCCATTGCGTGTAGGAAATCCAATATACAACATTGATTCTACACGCTTGACGCAGAATTGGGGAGACTCTTTCAACATTTGCATCCGTGGAAAGCGTACCCAGGCTTTGACGCAAGACGGTATATAATTGTGCCCGCTCCTTTTACTCTGTGACGCTCTGTTCCGCTGTCTTCGGGCTGAGTCCAACGCCCTCCTCTTGCAGTGTGCCCTTGACCTGCTCCGCTCGCCGTCTCGCATCAAGATACATCATGTGCTCCGTATACGTCCGAGGTACCACACGAATGTTTTTGGGTACGTTGAAGGTGTAGTTGAATTGGCCAGTCGGTTTGCTCCTTCCATGCTCAACATCCCTCACTTTACTGTCCACGCGTATTTGTACCCTTGTGTATTCGCTGTCCGCATCGAATTTTTCGCCTGGTGCCCCGATAAGCGGCGGATCTGTATAAACGACCGTCGCAGTGAGGTAAAGGATGCTGCCAACAGGAACAGGATTCTGGAATGTCGACGGGTCGAGCGAGACGAACGTAGGTCGGGCATGCGCGAAAGCGGCGGCCGTCGTGAAAGCGAGCTCGAAGGTCTGCTTCAGCAGGAAGCCACCAAATATCATGAAGTGGTGCCTGTTGCGATTCTGAGGCTGCATTATCGTCGCGCTTCGTAATTGCGTCGTGTCCATGAAATGTACATTGTCTGGTTTCCGGAGGTCATTGTAGGGGTCGTGATATTGCAGCTGTTTTTGCCAGAAGGCGTGGATGAGGTCGGATTCGAGGTCATTTGGAGTGTGTTTTATGAGAGCGGTTTCTTTGAGTTGTTTGCGGATTTTGGAGTTGCGCTCACCGAGCTTGTAGAGGCGTTGTTCTTCGGGGGTCTCCACAATGAGAGGGTTCACGTTTACAGGCCTGGCAGAGTTAGCAATAGAAGAATAGCGTACAGTAATGAACAGATGCGAGTCATTCACTTCTTTGTGCTGGGATCCAGAGACACCATAGTGAAGGTGCAGTGGATGAGCACGTCTTCATTCTTGATCTTTTCGCCTTCCTTTGGCACCTTCGCTACCTGCATCGATATCTCCATACTACTCCTACCCGTGGCATAAGTCACCCTTCCGGAGAGTTTTAGATCGCATATTTCGGTTAGTGGATGGTTGATCACGATCCGGTCACAGCTCGCGGTGACGGTGGTCACATCATCCCCAGTGTGTTTGTATGCAATGATGCCAGACAGCGCATCCAAGTCCATAAAGATGGTTCCAAGCCTGATATGGCCACTTGAGTTGAGGTATGTGTCCAGCAGCCAAGGGTCCCTCGCCAGCGGTAACACGACGCTATGATAGCTATCGTCCATGCGCTTCGGCGTCAACTGGCGGTCCTTTGGTACTGATGGCCTGTCAGAAGCTGCCGTTGGGTCGTGGCCTTCTGCTTGTTGCTTGCGGAGTGCCTCTATCCATGGTGTCTTTACGCGTTGTGCTGTAAGCTCTTTGAACACGCCGTCAGTCCGCCGGGGGCTGCTGGATCGGAAACCTCGCGTGGATGGGTTAGCTCGATGGAGCGGATAGACGAAATGGGGACAATTGCACTCGGCGACTGCACTCAGGCGCCGCAGTGCTGTCCTTGAGATGTGGGCCATGGTGAGAAGGGGTGGAGGGGTGAGGTTAAGAGGAACGATCGGAATGACGTCGGAGGCCTCCGAACGCACCTTCTAAACCCTCGGTCTTGGCGTCGATACCTGAGGTAAGCGCCGTCTTCTCCCCACCATTCAATCCCCAACTCTCACCACATCGGTTGAATTCCCACATCCAATCGCCATGCTATTTATGCGGATTGATGATGGAACGGACCGTGGAGCTCGGGCGAGCTGTCTTGTCGCTGACGACCACGAATTTGGAGCTTTGGCTCACGACTTTGATCACCATCTCACCCAAGCAGCATACGACTAATTTTCAGCAGCTCCGCAGCGCTTCGCTGATCGACTTTCTCTCCTCTGGAGAAACCTGGGTTGATAGAGGTAATGGTATGCATATGGTACTGGAAATAACCTTACGTGGTGAGCATCTGGAAAGCGACAAGCTCCGAAGGGTGGCTGAAGGAATTGTGAAAGCACCTGTAAGTGGCATTTTTGAAAGCAGCGAAAGTCTTGCTAACGCATTCTTAGGCTTGGGAGAAGTTGAATCTTCAGCTTTCTCTGCCTTTGGAACTACATCCTCAGCCTGGAAGAATACATATCAATATCGCACAGCTTCGTGGTGATACCGATGCAGACACCAAGAAAGGTCATCGCATATACGCCGATGTGCCATCAGCAGATGTCAAGCCACCCGAAGGCATGCCTACTGCTTCACTCCAGTCAATTCATTTTGCTTTAGTCTTCTCGGAGAGTAGGGCCAAATCAACTTCAGCACGGCAAAAACTGCAAAAACAACAAAGAGGGAACGCTGCTGCTCGTCCTAATGGTGGCGGAATGCATCAAGTCAGAAGCGGGGCGCCAGACATGTCCGCCGAAGAGGACCCAGAAACTGTGGGTAGTTCAGACGGCGAACTCTTGCTCCCAGGTCAAGAACTGTCCCTATTAACTCAGAGTCGCAAGCGGAAGCGACCTTTGGCATTGCCCAACAGACTATCTCCTTCGCAAGCGCAGGTTTTAACAATGCCAGCACACCAGAAAGAAAGTCGACGACCGCATACTGGCTCCGCAGTTCCCGTTGTTTGCGCCGAAATAACGGATATTCCCGAATCACAACTCATCCAAGACTTTGTCGATGCCGCTGTACGCCTATCAGTGTTTGGCACCCTAAGAGGAACGGCAGCCGGTTGCAAGATTAAAGCAAATACCTTTGCCGGAGGACTGGCAGAAGTTGCTCCAACTTTGTGGCGTCCGGGGTATATCGAGGTGCGTGACTGCTCTCAATGTTTTCCCTTGTCACTATCATGCTGACTTGTGGATAGGCAATCACGCAGCGAGCACATCTCATTCCCAGTCTGAGTCTGTCTCTCGGCCGAATAGGCTCCCGAGCGCAGTCACTGAGTTTACAAAACAAGATCGGTGCGCTGGTCAGCCCTCTGCATCTTCAGAGAATGCACTCACCAAGCACGCTCGATGCCAACACCGTTGCTTCAGCAGCATCAGCCCATATTTGGATCCACGCCCAGAGATCACTGACATCGAAGCCACCGTCTGTTCTAAACTTGGTTTTCTGCATGCCCACAATACAACCCGACATGCCCTCTGAAGACGATGAAATCCTGGAAGTGAGCGACCTACGTTTTTGCGATGATATAGAGACGGCAGCAGTCGATTTTGCGGCTCAGGAACTCAGTGACTGGATCCCTCCAGAATTCCTTCCTGACTCTGCCGAGCCCGGAGGCACTGGTGATATTCTCTTCGCCGAGGACGGAGGTCTCACGAATTTAGTGGATCTCGCAGAATCACCAGGGATAGTTAAGCAAACAATCGCCGATCCGATCAACCAACAGGGCTATCTCCAACTTGCCAGCGACAATTGGAGTGGTGTTGGCACTTCAAGCAGGGATGGAGGTTGCGACGAGGACTTATTCGCAACCGACAATTCTGACAATGATGTCTCACCGCACGACCACGACTGGTTCTACGAACGCGAGGATTGTGGTGGCACAGAAGTTGACGCACTTCAAACAGCTTTGGGCGGTGGCATACTGACGTTTTAATTGAGCACTTTGGTTTGTTGCATTGTATTATACCAATATTGTTCAATTCACCCTGGGTTATGGGTTGCGTCCAATGAACGTTTTTTTGCCTAGGTGGTATTTCTTCTTATGTCAAAATCACAACGAAAGGGTTCAAGGATTTAGTCAAGAGGGTTTGAAGCGATTCGTGTGAAGGAACGTGAAAAAGGATGCTCGACGATGGCGAGGTTGACCCCTACACGGTACTCAATCGGAACGTTGATAGACCTCTTCCGAACAAAACTATCCGCAAGCTTCCACCTGGTGCTCTGTCAGGATCAGCAATCGCAAAACTCGATAGTGTATGCTCTGGTGCGGTCTAAGAAGTTAGAAGGAGGGCTAGAAGCTGTGCCGGAACTTCAGCGGTGAACCTTATGTTAGCACGCGGTTGAAACAACGGCGTGGCTGGCTATGACTGCCGGCGGTATCAACAACGCGAGACATACTTTTCTTTAGGGCATCGCGTGCGCCGCGCTCACCTTTAATCTCGCGATCCGTGGTTGAATAATGCCACCGTTCTTCCGGTAAAACGAGTCAGTTCACATAGTCACTCTGGACCCCGTGGAGAACCTGCTGGCATGTGGCGATGCGGGTCTCGATGTGCCCCTACCCAAGTCGCGCAAATCGACGCTGCCGATAACGACTTTTGCGATCGAATCGGTTGTCGTCTTCGACCAGGCCCCACCAAGAAAAACCAGTGCTAGCAAAGTCGATGGGTGGCTGGATGTCACCCTAGGGTCTTCCCAGAGCATTATCCATGCTACCAAGACTCTGCGCTCTTATCTACGCGTCTCATTATTCAGATCAATTATGGCTTGGTCTTGCGCAAGCGTACCGTACTTCAACCGAGGCAAAGCCACCATCAAGATGCGATATCACGGTTCGTGACATACGATAGCGGTCCAAGCACCCGTTGCGGGAAAGGCTATGATCCGATCTCAAAACGAAGCATTTGATTCGATGATCGGAAGAAGTTTGCGTCTGGGAGATGCCGGTAATGCTTAATTCAGGGGTACTAACTCGATCAGCGGAAAGCTGATCTGTTCACGTTGTCGTGGCACGATGGCATCGGATCGATTAGCGAGAGTTTATTCTTGACCGAACCTTTTGTTTTAGAAGGGTGTAGTGCAATGGTTCATGTGTAGGTATCGACTCTCATTCTCAGGATCCTACCATAGTATCACACGGTTATGGCGGGCCATCACTCGACGGACGAGTTGTCATTTTGTGCATGAAATCGTGAAATTACATAAATTGAATTGTCCTTCAAGCCAGTCAGACCCAGCGGGACCTGCTTATTAGCAGAGCTAGTAAATTCCAAAAGGCAGCCCAAGTTCTCGCGCCCAAGCACTGGGCAACCCTGTCGAAGATCATGTTCCTTAGTTGTTGGGAGGGTGCACTCCTTGACATGCATGCACGGTCCTTTGTCAACTCGTTGCTTCACATTCACATCGACAGGAACTGCCTCCGGAATCACCATTTAACTTGTATAAAGTATGTGATGGAGGGTTGTTCCTGGAGTCGATCACTTATCCAAGTGCCGATATCTAAGGAATCCGTGCAGGTACCCGCAGCACATTTCGAACTTTAACCTTTCGCGTAAAAAGTACGTATTGATAAATGTGCACATTCTTGCAAGGAGTCTTGAGCCTAACCTTGAGCCTTAGTAAGTATTGATTTCCTTGGTAGACGTCACGGATCTATATCAGACTTCATGCCTATGGTATCCGCTGAAAAAATCCTTCCAACGCGACAGGGAGTTAACGTACGGCAAGCAAAGCAACCAACTGAACCCAAGGGGCAACCGCTGGCTGAATACCAAGGCAACGATTGCATTGCAGTCTGCACCAGTGTATTAGAGTATGCGCTCCGGCTCCACAGCTCCGCTACATCTTGGTACATCATTTGTCAAAGGTCTGTCTATGTTTGACAACCTGCAGTAGCAGATTAGCAGAGATAACTGAAAATCGGTATTTCTGCTTCTCAACCTAGGATCGGAAACGGAGATTCTCCGCGATTGGTGTCGATCTTAGTCCGACGTCGGGATTCCAGAAGCACCACTTAATCAATACGCCCAGGCTGGTGCGACAATCTCTAGTACATCATTGGATGATGCGCTTCTTTGGCGTTAATGTCGAGTCACGCCTGGCGACAGATGGCGCTATTAGTTTGCGCCTCATCGATCCAGATTGGCCACTGACGATTTGGAGTGCGGGAAGAACCAAACAGGGCCAGGCCCGAACATTCATGGCTTGACAGTGGACTCGTCGTCTGAAGCAATGATCTACAGCCAAAAGAAGCCAACCGGGACCACGCGACAGAACAAAAAGCCTTCCGTCCTTGTACCTATCCGAGACTAAGGAGCAGTGTACTGTAGGATGCCCTGGCTAACCAGGAGTAGCGTGAGGAAACAAGAGAAGCCGGGGCTCCGTTTGAAGCAGATCACACTCTTTGCGGCAAACGGAGCGAAACTCTATCGAGGCTGGCACCTATCCGTTGTAGCACGTCTGGAAGAAGTGCGGGTTGCCTTGCCTAACATCGCCAGCAGTGCGAAAATACGTACAGCAGCCGCCAACATATGCTTCACGCGCAAGCGGACCATACTCCGCGACTATCTCACACGCACGGTGGAATTGCGGTCTCTTTTTTATGCCACCCGGCTCTAATTCGTTAAATGCTACCAATTGAACTGATCTGTAGGGCCTTATTGGTTCGCTAGGGATGCAAATTTCCACGTGATTACAAGTTCAGCTATCCACTACGCTCGGCGAGTAGTAGAATTCAAATCGTTTTTCGTCCCGTCCCGAGGTGGCTTTCGAGGGGTTATTGGATTGATCCATATCATTATGTCGTCGAGCCCGTGTTGGTGAAAAAGCAAAGCCTACCTAAACGCCCAATCCACCACCACTGTCGCGCCTCACAGAACATTTGACTTCTTTTTTGGGTGGAAGTCGCCGGGCCATGGGACTCGTGTAACCAGATTTCCCCACCACAGCTGCTGTGCAACCACCACAAACTCCTGTGTACGCCACGGCCCCTCAAACTCATATACAGGCGGCGGGTGCAAGCGTCGAGAACGCAGCCTCGGGGTCCTTTAAACCCTAGTTTGGTATGTCTTACTGTCTTGGTCGCCGTCCCGTGGTTCATTCTTGTAAGATCCCTCAGTTGACTTTGTCGCAGGCGTAGCATTCCTTCTATCGCACAGGAAGTGGATCAGCCTTCGACCGAACAAAGATGGATCAAACACAAAGTATCTTCGAGAAGTACCCCAAGGGGAGTCGGCCTCGAATACACTACATCCCGTTTCTCATATTCATCTCCTATATCGTCAGTTTGATCGGGGCATTCACAACGGTTGAGCTTCTTCACCGAAGAGAGTCGACCAGGAACACTTGGCGCAGCTGGTAAAAAAATTCCGCTGAACAACGATCACTCGCTGCCAATCACTGACCTCCATTCCAGGGTACAACTCGGCGCATGTTCAGTATCGTTCGGTCTTGTAGCCATATGGTGCATGCACTTTGTGGGCAACCGTGCCATCGTCTTGGGAGACGGTGAAAAAGAGATCCAACTCTACTATGATGCGACCTTCACATCAGTCTCCGCAGTCCTTCCCATCATCGTCATTTTTCTCGGTCTCCTCGTAGCCGACCGGTTCTACAAGAATAACAGGCGCTCGGCCACCCGTCATGTGGCACTCCTCGTCTGCGGTGTGTGTGCGGGAGCAGCCGTCACGGAGATGCACTACTTGGGCAACAATGGTACGACGAATTATCGCTTAAAGCCGAGTTTGCAGTTCATTATTGGCGCTGCTTCCATCGCCGTCATCGATTGCATAGTCGCTTTCGGTTTGTTCTTCCACTGGAGCGGACACTGGGTGAACAACATCTGGAGGCGTCTTCTCGTTGCTTGCTTCCTGGCTGTAGCTGTATCAGGCATGCATTGGACTGCTGCTGCTGGAACAGCTTATGAGCTGACGGGGTATCATGCCGGATCTGGTCACGGGCGTAATGTCAACCTCATCATTGCCGTGTCTCTGGTAAGTTCTATGTACCTCTAAGACTATGGTGGGTCGTGGGCTGACGAGCGAAGTGCTTGAGTGCGTGCGTGGCTTGCTTTGCGATGGGCTTTCTTAAGCAAGTACACAAGAGGAAGCTTAAGGATAGAGCGGAGCAAGTCGTTCTGGCTGTGGCTATGTTTCATGATGGGAAGCTGCTTGTAACTGCTGGGGGACTATTGCCTTGCCAGACGATTACAAGGCAGTTCCACCAACGGGTAAGATTTTAGCACAATACATCGGCTTGGACTTTGGGTTTCGACGCTAACGCTGCCCAGACTTTCGACGATGACTTCGACATCCGCCACCCTGTTTTCCAATGGCTGTTCCGAGTTTCCCGCAACTGGAATGGCATCATCGATCTGATTCCGTCGATGCGAGACCATCTTCAACACACTGGATATCTACAGACAGCTACCCCAGTGATGGGCGGGGCCAGCCGAGTGTCTCTCGAGGACGAAGAGGATACCAACAACAGCTATTCTGCCATCTTCCGCGAGATGTTTTGCATTACAGCACAAGACATTGCCAGGAGTATGGACACTAGATTGCAAGATCTTGGCCATCTCTATGAGAATGTCGAGACGACAGGAACGCTTCTGAATGCGAGGACGCTTTTTCTGAACGCTCAGGGCAAGAATATTCTGGCAGCAAATGTTGCTGAGCAGATGGACCTTGAAGCCGGAGTGGCGAACCCCATCCTTTTTGGTCGAGGGCAGCTCTTGGTTCTCACGCGGAAGGTGGAAGCGGCCGATGCTAGTCGGCTACAGAATATCGGATTCCGCTTTGCGAGCATCGAACAAATAGGAGATCAACTAGCCAGGAGTTTGCAAATTTCGCGGGAGGATCTCACCAGGTTGATTGGACGACTTCAGTTGTCTTGCGCACGAGAGCCGTTGATCCCTCGCAAAGGAACTTACCTCGCATCTTTCTTGCTTCAGCCTTCACCGGTCATGCAAGGCCTGGATGTCATTGTGCAAAAGGCGACCCCCGATCGACTTCCGATGGTGCAGCTTTCCGAAGAGGAGCTTTCTCAAAGGCAAGTCAGACTTCTCTCAGCGCTCAACGGGAGTACGCTAGAAGATTGTCTTATGAGAATCGAGCGACGATTTGGATCCGTTACTGAAGACGACATCTTCCTCGACAAAGTCCGCAACAGGATTTTAGAGTTGGTCAGCCTTGTACCGGAACCCGCACTATACCAGGCATATTTCTCCGGCCAGCAGCTCGACGTTGCGCACGGCATGAGCGGCCAAAACGACCCACTCCAAGGAACAATTTTCGCCTTCTGTGGCATCAAAGAGGTGTACAACCAGTCCATACAGAGTCCAACCCTCCAATGCGTTCCGCTCTCCTTCTTCCGCGCCAACCTGAGGTCATACCCGGGCAGTCCCGACCATGGCATTCTAGCCCACAAGAACCACAAAGAGTTTGGCTCGCTTCACGCTTCGACCCTCGAGGCGACTGCATCCACATCACGCAAAGCACGGGGACTGAGCAAGATGTTCCGTAAACACGCCGAAGTCTCAAGCTCCAGCACCAGCATCAATCCAGACAGCAGCTCTGAGAAGGGCTTGGTCGACGTATCTTCAAGCACTGCTGATGGCAGCGCCCCGAGCCATCCGTTTGGTGGCATCATGATAAGCAAAGACATCGTTATCAGCGAGGACCAACAAGACAATTCGCCCATGGAGATGAAGGACTTGGGCTCGAGATGCGAGGCAGGCGTTGCTGATACCGAACAGTTGACTGTGGCGGATCATCTTATGGCCATCACGACGTCGTTTCGGGATCCGCATGGTGGGAAAGTGCTGGTGAGGGAGGGTAGACGGTAGCTTCGGCTGCACAGTTACTTGTTGTATTATATGGGGTTCTTTATGGGCATTTGGCGTTCAGTATACCCCGGAGATATCTGTCTTTCTCTGTGTTTTCCGTGCATCAAAAGGAATAGCATTAGGGTGGTATGGAACGGAAGGTTGGGCTGCAGGCATTGTATCCTTCGTTCGATGTGAGACGCCTCGCATATTAGTTGTTTAGTAGGGCTACGATAACTAATATAATAAATGAATGGGTCTTGATGGGACGAAAGATTTGGGGAGAGTCACTGTGCGATCCCTTCGGTCCGATGCCGCAGCTCGGAAGTGCTTTTCGGGCGGAACGCGAGGTCTTGGCGAAAGACGTCAACATTTGAACTTCTATGCCCCACGCTACTCTATTCACCCACGTTCTCAAATTGAGGCCTCGCGATTACAGAATCTCGCCGGAAGACCCATAAAGCAAAAGGCCCGACCGAGATAATTTTCCTAGGGGGCCTCCTACACCCACTCGCGCCCTTCGCCGCAAACACCTCCCCCTCCGTTCCTGTGAGGACCCTTGCAATCTCACCTCACACTTGACAACAACAAAAATGCCGCCCCCAATATCGACGCCCTCACACGCCCTCCATCCCCTCGCAACGCTCTCACCGCCCTCCAACTCGCGGACATGGCAAACTGCGCCCCACCCCACTCAACCCGTCGTCGCAACCGCATGCTCAGACCGCAGCGTACGCGTCTACAGCCTCACCTCCTTCACGCTCCTGCACTCGATCACCGGTGGGCATAAGCGAAGCGTGCGGAGCGTAGGCTGGAAGCCAGGAGTCCGCGGGCAAAACGTGCTCGCGACCGGGAGCTTTGACGCCAGTGCCGGGATATGGAGGCGGCGAGAGGACGCTGGTGTTCGAGATTTCACAAACCGGGATACCGGTGACGATGACGAGGAAGAAGAAGACGACGACGAGTACCAGTTTGCGTGCATACTCGACGGGCACGAGTCGGAGATCAAGTGTCTGGCTTGGTCGCCGTCTGGGCAGTATTTAGCAACGTGCTCGCGCGATAAGTCGGTGTGGGTATGGGAAGAGCTTGAGGATGATAATTTCGAAACTGTGGCTGTGCTGCAGGAACATGATGGCGATGTCAAGTGTGTGAATTGGCATCCCGAGGAGGATCTACTGGTCAGTTCGAGCTATGACGACACCGTGAGGCTGTATAGAGAGGACAGCGATGATTGGGTCCAAGTCGCTGCTATCGAGGGACATAAGATGACGGTGTGGTGGGCAGAGTTTGAAGGCAGTGGCATGGCCAAGCTAGACTTCAGGAAAGAGAATGAGGGATTGGATGGGAGGCAGATGGATCATTTGGCGTTGTTGGAACGATCGGGACCTAGGTTGGCGACGTGTTCGGACGATTGTACGGTGAGGATATGGAGACGCAGACCGAGGGAACGACAAAATGGTGGCGATGGTCAGGGTATACCGTCCATCATACGCAGCGCTGCTATCGATGAGGATTGGCTCCAGGAAGCTATATTACCGCAGCAGCATTCTAGGGCTATCTACTCGGTCTCCTGGTCGCGGAGGACGGGGCTGATTGCTTCGGCGGGGAGTGATGGGAAGATTGTCGTTTATAGGGAGCGGTGGAAGAGTTCTGCATCTTCAGATCCAATGAATGGGGTCGAGGGGCAGGATGGGGATAAGGTCGGTGAGGAGGCATTGACGGAGTGGGAGGTTGTGGCTGAGTTGTGGGAGGCGCATGGGGTGTTTGAGATCAACCATGTTACTTGGGCGTTGAGGAGGGATAAGGGGGTTAGGTGGGACGACGAGGAGGTCGTGCTTAGTACGGGGGATGATGGGGAGGTGAGGGTTTGGACGTTGGAGGAGTTGGGTGTAAAGAGGGAGGAGGTATAGTCTTGAATACCGTAACGGTGAGATTGATGGTGAATTCGGTGGTAAACATCTTAATGGTTCGCGTACCCTTGGATAGCAATCGTACCACAATAGTTAGTTAAACAAAAGATATAACAACTCATCAAGCACCTAAGGATATTAACAGAGGTTAAGCTTTTGATAATCGGTTCTAAGGTGCTTAGGTAAGCATCCGGTCGTGTGAGATCATGTGATTCAGTCATGTGACTATGACTTTTTTCGTTTGAATACATGTATATATATTACCCACATGACAACGTGCTTGTTGCAGGTGTGAGTTTACATGTAATCATTTGCTCCCCTTGTATGACATCTTAATCCAGCCGCTTCTACAGTTTGTATCCCCTTCAACAGTGCTGTGCAATAAATGAGGCATTTACTCCCCTCCCCGTTCATCATTAAATAGTTCGAGCGTATACGAAAATTCGGCGTTGAAGCAATTAATACTTCGCATGTTATTGTCAAATTGTAAATAAGAAAAAAGATATCGGCTATTGGGTCGCACCTCTTCGTTAATGATGTCATCAACTGGCCATCCTCAAATCAGCAACACTGTCGTACATGGGTCCACCTCTCACTCCTAGCTTCTCGTCTCTTGGTATGATCTATCTTCGCCGGCACCTTGCGATCTCGTCCTGCACCGGATCAGCAAAGCAATACGTGATCCTAATTGGTACTTACGAGTGACAGCTTCCGGGGCGCAAGTATGCAATACGAGTCCTGCATAATCTATATCTCAAAAGTGAGCATGCAAACCATCTTATCTCTCACTTCCATTTCGGCACTTACGTGTACATCGTACGCCCCAGCGCCGAATTTGGTTCTCAGAAAGCTCGACAATTTCCTGGAATCGATAGTCTTCCCAGGGATACTTTGATATGCCGAAATATCTGGGAACTCGTCAAGCTGTTCATCCGACGCACGAATTTGCATCGGTGGTGGCAAGGAAAAGGTAGACATAAGGGCTGAGGGTTTCTTGCGTAACGACGAAAAAGCAGTTGTGGGCGGGAAATCTTGCAGGGCTGCAGTTTGGGTAATTCGATCTCTCGTGACGGATTCGGACGTCTGGGTTGGGCAGCACCTGTTATACGGGATAGGAATGCGCCTGAGGCAGTCTCTTATACTACCATTCAGCGCTTAGGGAGCGGCACTGCTATGTTTTGTCCTTCTCTATCTTCTAACTCTTGCAGACCGGTTGACAATGCCCCCGAAACAAGGATCCAGGCGCTTGGACGAAGGCAAAAGACATCCAATTAGCTTCACGGGACTCCTGATCATGGTGCCTTTTGTGTGCTTGTAAGCCTGTCTCGGATGACGCTGTTTGGGGAGATGCCAAGTATAGGCTCAGTAGCACCGCCGTATTGTGGGACCACGTTTGCTTTTGAATTACAAGTCTTACCAGACGGTGATCCCACTGACTCAGGTTACACTGCTTGGGGAAGTACAGATACAGGTCCTCGTGTTCTGCCGCATTGTGGCACTATTTGCTCGCGAATTACAAGTCACACCAGAGGAACATGCCACAACCTCAGCCCCCAACGGACCTTCCGCCTGATCGGTCTCAGCCACATGCAACAACTCTTCGGCTTAGCAACTCAAGTCAGACGGTTCAAGAATCACCGCTCGTAGCTTTTTCGAGCTGAGACTGTGGCCACCTCAGATTATCGAGAACCCGGCGACAAACGGCCTTACCGAACGTTACAGGCACAGACGCTTCAAACAAAATGAATTTGGACTCCGACACGGAATGCGGACATGAAGGTGCATCCTTGATTCAGTTAGATCCGCCGCATCGGTGGGGTCGGGGTGCAGACATGTGTACCGAATTGGATACCAGGTCGTTGCAAGATCTGGCCGAGGAATTAGCGGATTATGATCTGAGAGGGATCGAAAGCGACGATGACGCCAGCTCCACTGTGGGTAGCTACTCAATATGGTACTGCATACTAGCTCACCGGAATACTTAGGGTCTGCTCCATAACTCTCCTTGCACTGGCATCGACCGATCTAGTGGCTTAGAGAAGCCTTATACTTCAACACTTGGGCCACCCCAGCTTGACCGAACCCAAGTCTCCGAGTTGAGTGTGATATCGGATGCAGGTGACCAACAGCACCAGAAGCGACTGGTTCTTCCAAGATCAGACACTTCGCTCCTTTCCTCTGACGACGAAGACTCTCCTGGCTCTGTCCAAAAAGCATGACCCAAGGCATAGGCTGCAGGCTGCCATTATGCAAGCGATGCAAACGAGAAATGGCTTCTCAGAGTTTCTCCCCAAAAGCCAATTGTATCGCCTCATCAACCAGGAAAATGTCAAACGGGAACTCGAGCAGCAATCATTCAGTAAATCGCCCAGCCAAATAGAAAATTACACCGACATCATTTGCCGTCAGCAACTAGTAGTCCTCCCGGATGGTAGAGAGAAACTGAGGTCGTTCAGGAAGATCTTCGGGTTGCTTGTGCTGGCCGAGAGAGTTGAATCCATCAGTAACTTCCTTGACAACAATGTGAGCGATCTCGACTTGCCACTAATCGACGTCCAAACTAAAGGATGGCCCGATCTGCGACGTAATGATTCTTTCGGGAAGGCTACGGGGGGCCCCCTCAGCGTGTTCAAAAATCCCAGCTGGAGCCCAATGCAGCTGTACAATTTTAAGAACCAGCAATGGCAATTCCTGGCGCCGTTCTTTTCGCAGAACCGGGGGCACAAGGCAAATCACTACGTCCTTCAAGACCAACACATCCTACCATTCACCCCTTTGGATGATACAAGAGATGACGATGAATATTATGGTGGCTTTGCCAAAGTCATCACCGTCAAAATCCATAGTGACCATCACGACTTCCGAGATGAGAAACTCTGTGCCAAAGGTTTTGCTATCAAAGAGCTCATCACCATGGATAGACGAACTTTCGAAAAGGAAGTCAAAATTCTGGCAACATTCAGTGGTGAAAGTGATCACGCTCATATCGTTTCACTTCTTGCTACATACGAGCAGTTCAACAAGTTTCATTTAATTTTCCACAAAGCCGAAGGAGACCTTTTCCGGTATTGGAAGGAGATCAACAGATCTCCAGAGTTTAGTCATAGAAGCGTTGACTGGATGGTAAGACAGTGTGCCGGTATCGCCGAGGGTTTGGGGAAGCTCCATCTGCATTCTACCAGGACGCAGCATCATTCCCATGCGAACGGAACTGTTCTCCACGTCGACCATGAGAAACACGTGCAAGTAATCCCGCCGATGTGCCGGGAGGCACGATCAGATTCCGTGCAATCAAACGGCGCCAGAATTGTACCCATAAGTCCCACATTCGCACAGTCAGAAAGCGATTGTTGGCCCGAATCGGCCGCACGCGTCCAGGAAGAGAAATATGGCCGACATGGGGACATCAGCCCTGGAAATATTCTTTTCTACGAGAACAACGACGACTCTGGGTCTACCTTTGATGGTGTTCTCAAGCTGTCTGACTTTGGAGAAGCTGAACTAAACTCTCGTTTTAGCCGAACTAAGAAAGAGAATGTCGCGACTACCCTAACATATCGGCCGCCTGAATGCGATTTCCCCCCTAGACACATTCGCCAGTCATGCGATATCTGGTGCCTTGGCTGTGTTTTTCTCGAGTTCACCGCTTGGTTGATTGGAGGCGCAGAGCTCCTGGAATTCTTTGGAAGACAACGATTGTCAAGGGATCCGTTTTCTCAGGAAAAGACTGATATCTTCTTCAATGCTGAGGAGATTCCAATAACAAGGGATCTCGTGCCTGTGCTCAAGGCAAGCGTAACGCAAGTACGTATGATGAGAACGGTTACTCTCAAGAGCACTGATTTCTGACGATCAAGTTCCAGTTCATCGAAAGGCTTCACCGAGATCTACGGTGCAGCGAGCTCATCCACGAATTTTTGAACTTCATTCAGTACGACATGCTCGTGGTAGATGAAAGTCAACGCGCGTCCTGCGATAAAGTGTCCAGCACCCTCAAGAGCATACTCCGCCGTGGTAAACTCGACAAGGAATATGCCGTAAAAGCCTTACCGTGGCACGCCGACACAAAACTCCGCCGCAGAGATCGTCGAGCCACAGTGGTACACCTAGAGTGGCCAAATAAGGAGACGGGTCATGCTCTTGTGTAGCAGAAAAAGTGGGATATCGCGCAGCTTCTCAGCCTCAGCCTCAGCCTCAATCTAGGTATTAGCAGGAGTTCTTCCTCCAGGCAAAGTATTCGGCGCTGGATACACCTTAGACATGTTCTACGGAGGATCTTTCCATGATATTTTTAAGAGTATTATGAACAGCTAGACTCCTTTAGAGGCTTACTTTCGTTCCCAGTCGTTCACAAGAGCGGTCAACTATTTCCTCGTGCGGGTTCACAAGGCTGCACATACGTGCACGTCCGAACGCGCATGTCCGCACCTGCATCGCCAACTAATCAGAAGTGTCCCTGTAACAATCTTCGGATGACACTACTGAATGCGGCCGCTTCACAAATATATCGGTACCACGCAGTGTGATGAACTGGTGGGTCAGGTTGCGTCTCACCTGTAGTGGCTTGGACTGCACCAAATCCGTCTAGGTGTTGCAGACAGCCTTCGTATGTGTTCTTTACTGATTCGCCTGCTAGGAATCTCTGTCCTAGGAGCGACTATGCTGTGTAGATGGGGTGCCTGTGGCTCTGTTGAACCAGGCTACATTAAAACATTGACCGTGCTTGAGCACTCCCGAAGTCGATAGTCTTGGACATCAGCAGCCTCAATGGACGGTCTCGACGAAATATTAGACAACCTTACTGCCGAACCTCTCTCCCTGGCCAACCAAATCTTGCATTCCTTTTCGCACGGAGTCTCTAGCTTTGATGATGGACCAACTCACGAATACTTGGCGAATGGCCTGTTCGATGAAATGATTACGGTCGAAGGAATTAGGAACGAAATGATTCGATGCGTAGAACACGGGCGCATTTTGGGAGGAGAGTCAGATGTTGGAACGATTCGCTTGAGAAGCTTTGCAAATGGATCTTTGAAAACGCCCGAAAGGTATTAGCTATCACAGAGCACTGTGGCCTCGACGAAGATCTCAAACTCATTGCGATGGCGGTCTTCCAAAGACATGATTTCTGTGACGACAGGCTTCCCATTGAAGAACCTTCACCTACCGCGACGGTGTGGGAACACTTCCCTGGGACCGTCTGGGGTCCTATGAAGCTTTCAC
The DNA here is from genome assembly GCA_010015675.1 of Byssothecium circinans. Lineage (NCBI taxonomy): Eukaryota > Fungi > Ascomycota > Dothideomycetes > Pleosporales > Massarinaceae > Byssothecium > Byssothecium circinans. The sequence goes on from ML976983.1 coordinate 889,151, forward strand.
TGTTCTACAATTTCCAGTTCAAGTTCACTGTACCTGTGTTTACATTAAGACAGTACAAGTATGACTTGAAGCCCAGAGATATCTTCCCTTTCACCATTGAACCTACACTGTCCAAAATAGGTGGGTTCAGTTCAGTCCATAAGGTCCGGATTCACAAAGACCACCAGGAAGATCAACGGATGCTGCAAGTACGTACTCCAATTCACATTTCCTTCTCATCTGATGTCATGATAGGTCGCCATCAAAGAAATCAAAGTCGGTTCCGGAAACGACCAGACTGACGAAGCATGGAACAGGGAAGCGAAGGCGCTAAACGACATCAATGAGCTCCACCATCCCCATATCATCAAATGTATTGCGGCAATTCGTCGTGGCAATGGTCGCTACTTCATGTTTCCGTGGGCCGATGGCGACAACCTTCGCGAGTACTGGAGTAAGGAATCCAGGCAAAATCCCGAGCCGGACATTGTGCTGCACGCCCTTCAACAGCTGCATGGTATTGCAGATGCCCTTCACACGCTCCACACTTTCTGCACAAGGCAGACGCCGCCACAATCGTCCAATTATGACGAGCCTCAACTGGAACAGCTACGTTTGAATGGGCCTGTCGTGCGCGTTCAAGATGAGGTCTATACGCCTAGCGATGATGCTCCGCAAGAGTCGATTAGACATGGTGATCTGAAGCCGGATAACATTCTTGTATTTTCTGATCCAGAGAGCAGGCATGGGGTCTTTCGCATAGCCGACCTGGGTTTAGCAAAGAAGCATATTGTCAAAACAAGTCTCCGAGATCACCACACCAGCACCATATTTGGCACACGTCGATACGAGCCACCGGAAGCTGGTGGAGTGCAGTCTCGACTTTTCGACATATGGTCAATGGGATGCATCACACTCGAATACATCATCTGGTTGCTCTACGGCAACGACGAGTTGCAAGACTTCAACGAGGCTATTGACATGCAACAAAGCCAATACTTCGAGCGTTCCCGAACAGATGACTCCGCACGAGACGCAGAGGTGAACCCCATCGTCCGCAGCTGCATCGAGCATATCAAGTCCAAAGACCCGGAATGTTCTCAGGAGTCCGCCATTAGAGACCTTCTGGAAATCGTACAAACCAGGCTTCTTATCGTTCCTTTACCGCCAGATCGCGTGAGCTCTACGAAACGGGGTCGTTTGTTGGCACCTCCAGCGTTAGGGGAATCGGTTACCAGATACCGTGCTACAGCTGCCGAATTTCGCGACGCATTGAAAAGAATCCTGGATAAGGTCAGTACACCTGGATATTTGCTAACGGGAAAAGATCGTACCAATATAATCCGTCCAGCACGCCTTCCAGCTCCACTCCCTTCGAGAGTGGCCCAGCGAAATGGAGCACCACGGCATTTGGAAGTCAATAATCCGCAGCCCCAATCTTTGACTGGGATTTTAGGTCGCAACTATAGAGTAAGCTCTCTTTTTTTAAATTTCGTCTAGTTGCTGACAGGAATTAGGCTGTGAGTTGACAATTCATGAGTTAACTCTCACAACAACGCTAATGGATCTGCTCGTCCCATCACAGGATGTAAGTAATCCTACCCTCACAACATCCCAGCACAGAACTAACTGAAGAATGGTAGTACGTAAGTAGATTGACTTGATTCTTTTCCAGCTGTACTAACGGAGCCAGACCGTAAGTACTTTATCTTCCACTTCGTTCTTGAAAAACCACGCCTCGATGTCTGCCGAATCAACTGCGGCTTTGTGATACTGATTACTTCCCGGTATATCCTGTTTATTCGATTGCGATTGAAAACAGTGGCTAATTAATAATAATTGCTGCCGTAGTTGGTGAGTTTCCAAGGTCATCTTTCCGCAATCCAGTCACTGACCGTACAAGCCGGTACGTACCTAAACCGGACATGCTCTAGTGTTGATATACAGACATTCTGATTCACAAACACAGCCAGTAAGCTCCTCCAATCCTATACCGTTGCCGGACTAAACAGAATCAAAGCTCAAGGGATGGGAATTTCCTGTTGACAATCAGTTTGCAACGAGTGTAGTTGAACGTTTGACCCCTTCGCATGCATGGCCTCACACGCCCTCCGAATTGTGCGCTCGATGCAGCAACCTGGACTTTCTAGCCGGAGGTTTTGCCTTCGAGGATAAGGTCTCGACGTTGGAAAGTCAAGGACAGATTTGCGACTTGTGCAGACTTCTGCACCAGGCCTGCCGCAGCATGCAAGCTTCTGCAAGTGGGCGGGTTAGGTTTGAACGCAATCAGTCCAAGGTGACGATGAGCGATAACTCGCTGCCTGTTCTGTCGATCTACCGGAGTCCAGGTTCGTAACTTTCCCTACCAACTTGTGTGCGTTGCGGAGAAGATGAATCCTTCTGTTATCTACTTTATCGATCATAGGATCATGGTGTGAGCTGTCTTGCACACATTGTAACTCATTCATGGCGCACGTCCTAGGTTGACGTGACTCTATACGTTGAGTTCTGGATGCTAATGCCTGTGAATGTCCAGATGCCGAGTTTCCCCTGCCGATTCAGATCGGCCTCCCAGAACTCACGAGGCCTGGTTCAGAAGCATTTTTCACCGTGTTGAAGCTTTGGCTCCAAGACTGCAACACTAGCCACGCCGACTGCCAAGTCGTTGCGCACAAGAAGTTTCCTACCAGGCTCATCGAGGTTGGTACATCACAAGCCCCCAAACTACGTCTTTTAGAAACTAGCGAGGAAGATATCTCAGGACAACAATACATCGCTCTTTCGCACCCTTGGGGAGATACAACCCGATTCCCACCGTTCAACACGCTGCGCAAAGATGATAGCGGAGCAGGCCATGATATTGAAAGCTTCAAGCGCGAGATACCGTTCAGCCAGCTCCCGATGACGTTTCAGCATGCTGTGATATGCACCCGAGCGCTCGATATTCGATACCTCTGGATCGACTCAATCTGCATCATCCAAGGCAAAGACGGCGACTTCAGCGAAGAAGCGAACAGAATGGAAGATGTTTACAGCGGAGCATACTGTGTCTTTGCGGCCAGTCGAGCAAGGCATCAGCATGATGGGTTTCTCAAAGACCGCCCACGGGCAAACTATGTGACTCTGAGAGGTGCTGGTGGGAAACCGTACTACCTCTGTCAAGCCATGGATAACTTCAGTCAGGATGTCTTGGAAGGATCATTGAACAAGCGAGGCTGGGTCTTGCAGGAAAGAGTTTTGGCTCGTCGTACAATCTTCTTCGCGGAAACCCAGACGTATTTTGAATGTGGTAGCGGAGTGCGGTGCGAGACCTTGGCAAGGATGCGCAAGTGAGTGAAGCATTGAAGCCCCACTTCGACATCCCACCGCACGATTTTCTAATGGTTCTGCACAGCAACATGGCTGACTTCCTCGGTGATCCCAACTTCCCAGTCAAAGCTATGCGCACCAACTCGCGTGCTCTGAAGATATCCTACTTCCAAGACCTCTACCAGAAGTACTCGCGGTTGAACTTCACAAGGGACGACGACCGACCGTTTGCGATTGCAGGCATCGAGAAGCGGCTCCAAGTCGCCTACAATACAAAGGGAGGCTACGGGATCTTCGACGATGGACCTGACGGTGGTCTCTTCCATCGAAGTCTACTTTGGAAGCGTGGAGAAGACAACAACAACAAAACGACCATGAGACTAATCGACTTCCCAGCCGAGCGAAATATTAGGGTGCCCAGCTGGTCGTGGATGGCATATAGTGGAGGGATCGAATACACAGACCCGCCGTTCCAGGCAGCCGAGTGGGAAAAGGATGACATCTCGCCTCCCTGGACACGCGACCAAGAGGGAGCGTCAAGCTCACTATCGGCCCCTTTGCATCTCGATATGGCGTTGAATGCAATTGTGAGGGACTTTACTGTTGCCGGAAGATCGAAAGACGAAGCTAACCTCAAGCTTACGTACGACATGGAGAGGACGGCTTCAAACGGGACACGAACGCAGTGCGTTGTTGTTGCCAGATCGAGGGATGAGCGGTCGTATCGAGATAAGACGCATTATGTGCTTCTTGTTGCACAGCAGAGGTCGGGCACGGTGAGGGAGGAGAAGGTGTACAGGCGTGTTGGAGCTGGGGTTATGCCGGGGAAGTTTATCACTTTGGATAAACCGGGCACTGCGGCGCGGATTCTGTGATGAGTTCGACAGGTGCTTTCGGTATCTCGATGCCTACCTAGGTATTCCAACTCTAGAAGCTTCCGTTGAGTGGTTAGCAAAGGCTACGAGGAGTGAAGGACCTTGTACGTCTACTGTCAACATTCACAACGTCTAATAATAGATGCAAATGCATATCTATGCAGCATAAAGATATGAAATCGTAGGTGATGAAATCGGTTTATCATCATCTAACAGTCTGTCACGGAACAGGCTGTTGACATAGTTGCCCTAAATTTTATGCCAAAAAGGAGAGTGAATAAAGTAGTAGCTAGAATCAAAAGTCCAATTTCCGATTCCGAACACCTGCGTGGGCAATTTCTATGCGCGAATGGTGAATCAACAGTCAGAGTTCCGCACGTGCTCGTTTGTCCCACAGCGGGAACGTCATAGCTCCGGCCACCACCCATGTCATCACTGCCAAGGCAACTAATCAGGGAATATCGGCTGATTCCATTCCTGCGCGTCCCCTACAATTCGCGATCTCTGCAGCGCTCCTCGACTATCCACTCTTCCTACCATAACTTCAGGCGGTGCTACCACAGGCCTGTATTCTCGACACTCGGGTGCTCTCACGTCATCCCACCTTGCGTCTTGTTGGCCCAATATCACCCCCGAACCACACTCAGCCACCTACCTTCGCAAAAAATAAAACGAGGAATTGCATCGCGGCCATTGCGACGATTGCGTGATCCCTCGCGTTTGCCCCTATCTAGCGGCATTGCACTCCGAACCTTCCAACCGCGGGCCTTGATTCGGAGCACAAGCACAAGTACACGCACACACATAGGCACGCGCACACGCACAACCCCATGCCCATGCCACCTAAACGAAAGAGGTCCACCACCGTGTCTTCTGTCAAAAACACCGCCATGGACGTGGTTCAACCTTCTTCTCGCGACGCGTCCGATGAGGGTGTCGAGGATCCCATTCTCCAACAAGTTGCATCGAAGAAGGAGAGGCAGGCCGACACCCATACGCCCGTGAAGCGGACCCGCTCAATGAAGAATGTGGACGGAGGGGATGGCGAGGGAGAGAATGGCGATGATGATCGTGCTGCTAAGAAGAGCAAAAGGGAGGAGACCGACGTAGACCAGGGGGAGAATGGCGAGGCCGGCACGATGAGGATGCCGCCGCCGCCAAAGGCTGGAATCGTCGACCCGGTGGGCTACAAGACGAATCCGCCGCCACAAGGGCGGCCTGTAAGGATTTACGCCGACGGTGTTTTTGATCTTTTCCACATCGGCCACATGCGCCAGCTCCAGCAAGCCAAGACGGCCTTCCCCGACGTCGTTCTCATTGTTGGCGTCACTGGCGACAAGGAAACGCACAGGAGGAAAGGTCTTACTGTACTGTCAGCTCGCGAGCGCGCGGAAAGCGTGCGGCACTGCAAGTGGGTGGACGAAGTCATCGAAGACTGCCCGTGGATAGTCACCGCCGACTTTTTGGAGGAGCATCAACTCGACTACGTTGCGCACGACGATCTTCCGTACGGCGCAGACGAAGGCGACGATATTTATGGGGAGATCAAGTCCAAGGGCATGTTCCTGGTAACCCAGCGAACCGAGGGCTTGAGTACTACGGGCATCATCACGAAGTGGGACCCCTGTCTTTGTACGCATGAACTAAATGCTGACTTGTGAATAGGATCGTTCGCGACTATGACCAGTACATTGACCGCCAGCTCAAGCGCGGAACTTCGCGTAAGGAACTGAATGTATCCTGGTTGAAGAAGAACGAGCTCGACTTGAAGCGAAACATGGCGGACCTACGCGATAGCATTAAAGCGAACTGGGCAACTACCGGGCAAGAACTCACCAAGGACTTCCGCCAGTTCTGGCAATCTAGCAGACCCGCGAGTCCGGCTAGGACCCCGACGCAGGAAAGGACACAGCAAGAATTGGCCGCGAGCGCTACATCCCCATCCGCGCTGTCGCGGCTCAGCCATCTTGACATTCCTGGTCGTGGTCAAGAGAGAGGATCGTCCGAGTTCGCGGCTGGCTATAGTCTTGGGTTGATCGGTGGCGTTCGTTCATGGGTGAGTCCATCCGCTGCTACGCGAATAGCATTCATACTAATCTTTTTGCAGATGGCGAGGAGCCGGAGAAACCTAAACGACAGCAGGCCTGAAAGCCCGTCAAGCGAAGTTGATTCTGACGAGCACAATGAGAACCCACCACGCGGTCGCACCGGCAAACAATCGACAAGCGACTAGATGGATGTCCGCGCCTAAACACCCCCACTTACTTTCCGTATTGATTGTGTCGTCCATCTCACTCTGTCCATGTTCCATTCGTCTCGCTTCTCGGCCTGCTTCCCCGGTCTTTGATCAGATCTCTTTGGCAAGCTTGCGCCCCATCTATTTCACGACTAGGGCGTTCGAAAGCGGCGCCCATTGCAGGAGCATGGACGGAATCGCAAGTGATTACATTGCTGTACTCCCAAAGGCAAAGACGTGGCGGTGGAGATAGTGAAGGGAATTGTGTTCGTCGGCGCTAGTGAAGCGGTTGTATGCTAGTGAGTGCAGAGTGTATATCGGATTGCCCTGCCTGCAGCATCTCCGCCAGCTTCACTGCTTGCACATACACCTGCAATCCCGACCCTCTTGTTTATGTATACCTATATGCTATTGTTTCCTGGACTCCGTCGCCTGACGGTGGCAGTGAGCCGATTGCTTCTTATTAATTAATTGATCTTTTTTTTCTCAGGTCGTTGGTTACCTAAAACGAACAGTGAAAGCGGCGAGCGAGTGGTTGTCGTGGTACGGCAATCGCGAACGCATTTGCTGTTTTCAGTGTGGAGTCAGGCCCTTCTCATTGAGCGCCGTCATCTGAGAGGTGTTCAGGAAAGAGGTCTGGGTATTAATTTGAACAGAGGTGCTAATATTGGCCTGCTCACGATTCCTTCATACAGTTCGCAGTCCTTTCATCTGCTGGGACTCTTGCTACATCGACTGACTGGCGGTCTTGTGTCGCTATCCTTCAAAGTTTGAAGGGTTGAGGGAATTAGGCGTCACTGAGCCCAATTCGTCAACTCTACCGGAAAGCAAGAAAACACATCGCTTCTATCGTATCCACCGTCCCTCGCTATCCGCCAGACTCCCACGCGCCGCTCTCACAATACCCTCCTACCCACCACCGTACCCCCACCGCAAATACCACATACGTTACAACAATGTGCGTAGTCATCTTCGGCCTCTTCGCCTGCGGCTGTCCTCCCACACCTTGCCATCCGTACATGCAACTCTGCCCCCTGGCGCGGCGTACACCGTTCGCTATGGGGTGTCCGATGGGGCAGAGGAGAGCGAGGACGGTGCCGAGTCGTGAGTTGTGTGGGTGGTGTCGGAGTGTGGAGAAGGAGAGGTTTAGAGGGGAAAGGAGGGATAGGAGACGTGAGGGGTTGGTTAGGGGGTGGAGGGCAGGATGGGGGTAGAGGGTGGGGAGGGTAGGGCGGTGAGTAGAGTGGAGGACGGGGGAGTGGGGTGGGGATGAGGAAGGAAGGGTGAGAGGACAGTATAGGGGTTTCTGTGCTTTGCAGGCGCTGGCGTGTTATGGGTGGGAGTTGCATTTGATAAGTCGGATAATGAGTGACAGCCTTTTTAGTATGTGGTTTTCTTTGTGCATGGCTCTTCATAGGCGGAATTTCTAGCGCATGTTTGTTCAGGTGAAAAATGTTAAAGCGTGGATATATTCCTTGCATCACAGAACTGAAGCAGCGTGTGTGACCACTATAGGAGTGAGTAAAAAGCAATGAGCTTTTGTTGGCCCCAGGCAAGAGTGAGTAGTCGTGAGGCATCATTTGAACAACAACACCAGTCGATGGCGACGACTACGTTAGGCTTAGCTCATCTCATCAGAGTGTGGATGCCAGGGTAGGCGCAACCCCGACAATAAATACAGGGCGTCGTCCCACGCTTCATCGTTCAGTTCCACTCACCATCCATCATCCATCCCGTTGTTCTGCTGACGCGGTCTATCTCTAGTAGCGATGTGTCAGGAACCGCGCACCATTTGACGCCTGCTCGCTCTTACTCCAGCATCATCCTTCCCGGTCTCTCCACGTCCGTCCGCGCCGGCTCTCACAGGTCGCCTTGAGAAACGGCTGCCGCAGCTCCGGGTGGAATGCCGATATATCATCACCACTCGCTGCCCTCTCCGAGAATCCCGCAAGATGCCAGCGAGCCTGTCAGACGTAGGGGATCATCAGTGAGGCGACGACAGACTAGACGGCACGGCGCACCACCCTATCCCCTCTGTACGCCTAGCAGAGGCATTTCGTAGATGGGGCCTCTGTGTTTCATCGCAACGGTCTGTTTGACGCGGCGTACGAGAGATTCAGTGTCCATCGGGGCGATGCGTCTTGTCTCGGCCATCGTGAGATCGGCTGCTGACTCTGGGACGGATGGCCTACCACGCGAGCCGGAGGCTGGAACTTGACTTGTGCATGCACGCATCCTGTCGGCGCCGCGCAAAAGGCAAAAGCAACTGCAGTCTGAAAAGCGCTCTGCAAATCGAGGCTCCCGGAACCCCATTACTGTCGCCCTGTTTCTCGCCAAAAGTGAGGCTGACGACGTAAGCGGGGACGCGATGCCCGGAATTCCCTCTCGATCCCTTTCCGGTTCTAACGCCCGTGTGACAGCGGCCGTGGTGGGCCGCCTGCGACGCAGTACCAATCCACTTCCCGATGGTAGAGCGGTGAATTATAGCGGTGTGCTGCCTGGGGTGGCCTGCCATGCCGCTTCACAATCAGCATGCGCCGTCAAGCAACCGTTGTATGTGCGTGCCCCAGAGCCATCATTCGTCCTGCGTTCTGTGGCGATCATCTTCCGGTATTGAATCTTGCAAAAAGCATGGTCAAAGCAGCCGCCTTTTAAACAAGAATGCAAGGGCCCGTCCCTCGCTTTCAAATCTGAGCCGCAACGTCCCATCCATCCCATCATACTCTCACCGTACCATTGCACAAGCCAAAATCACAGGAACGAGCCAGTCGGCACCACCAAAGTCTGTTTGGATTCCACAACCCACCTTGCAGCGTCTCACCCTGACCTCACGCTGCAACTAAATTAAGCTGTTTTGTATTCCTGTCTCTCTTTCCTTCTTTCGTTTTCTCTCTCTTGTGCTTTGCTTTTCGCGGCAAAGCACTTTTCATCGGAAGCTCTATCTGGAGCTTCTTTCCGCAAACGTCTTGTCGTCCTGCGTTTCTTTCACCACAACGTAACCCCCCATCCCGCCATGTTAACACGGCACGCACCTTGACTCATACATCGGCCCGCTACTGAATCCATCGGCACGAGCACATGCGACAGGTAACTCTTCCCACAAGCGCGACCACCGACACTGTACCGCGTCTCGCAGCTGCGTGTCTGTCTGACTCGGGTCGTCTGCCTGGTTCATGCGGACACCCGCGACTCAGTCAAACAGCCGCGAACACGTTTTCAGCTTGTGTCTTTGCAAACCGCACGTCTTTCTGTATGGTTTGGTAGCTGACATTGTCGCAGTGAAGAGCAACACATGCGCTTTACTTGACAGTTCGCTTTCCTCCAACATATCAATTACCCTGCGCCCCACACGCCCATCTGCTCGCCAAATATTTTCTCACTATCCGTCGACGTCCATGGCTCGCCACTCACTAAAGAAGGGCTGTGAGGGGTACCGACGAGCTAGCATGGGTGCACAGTCGCCCAAAGCTGCTGGCAGCAGTGCTCCTTACCGACCAGCAGATACATTTTGCCCGTTACCTCCAACTACGGAAGTGGAAAGTATGACAGGGGTCATCGATGCGGCAGGATCGACGTGGCAAAGCACAGTCGTCAGCTCCGGATGCGCAAACCGAGAAGAGTGTGGACAACGGCACAGTAAGAGATGGGGTCCAGAAAGAGATGGCTGTTCAAGGACACCGTGTAGCACACGTACAACGGAAACGGAAAGAGCTATACCAGACCAACTTGCCGAGCTACTCATGGATATGATTCCGGGGATGGAAGGGGCAGACCTGGGTGAAGCGTTCCAGTGCGCGGCGGAGCAACCACCAGTCACGAAGCAGTCTTTGGGCGAGCTCGACATTCAAAATATTATCACCAACATCAAACTACGGCATGACGTCAACTTTGACAAGGATCTTAGCTTTCGGCCGAACCTTGATGGGCCAAAGGGGCAAGAAAAGAGGCGGTATTCGGATAAATATTGGAGGGCACTGGTCGCTGAGATGGAACTTTATGTGCGGTTGTTTCAAGGAACACCATCCATGTGCAGCATGGAGCAGGGGAAGTGGGCAGAGTTTACCAAACATGCGCAGAGGAGAATACCGAAGATGTTTGAGACTATTCACGAAGTGTTGAAGAGCTTGGTGCCGGATCGGGATCACGCGAGGGTCGACGAGCATTTTGATGAAAAGATGTTAATGCAGGAGATTGAGCGAGGCGTGTGTGATTTGGTGAAGCGGGCGGAATGGGTAGCAAGCTTGCTGAAGGAACACTGTGCGCCGATGCGGGATGTGTATGTTGACAGCATGGTTCGAAAGATACGAGCTGGCGTTGCGAGTAACAGCTCATCCTTGGTCATTAGTGGTCTGCGCGAGTTGCTTGGCATACTGGAGGCTATGAAGTTGGTAAGGATTGGGACTGTCTCGATGTTTTGATGAAGGACTAACAAGATCAGGACGTTGCCAACCACCAGATACGAAACCTCAAGACACTCCTCATCGAAGATACAGTCAACTTCGAAAGGCATTACCATCTAGATCGCCTAGTCAACAAGCGATCGAAAGTAAACGTTGACGCTGCACAGAAGTGGTGGGCACTTGCTATCCGACAATCCCAACACCGAAGCGACTCTACCAGGGATGTATTCCGACTTCAGCTCGAAACCTTCACTCAAGCAGTAGTCGCACACCTGTTCACGCAAGATGGCCTCGCCAGGCTACCCGACACCTTCTATCTCGATCAAGAAAGGCTGCGAGTGTTGAAGTCCGAAGTCGATGACCTCATCCACTTCGAAAGCTGTTTCGACTTGTTCGCCCAGTGTCTAAAAGAGTTTGGATACCCCGGCCCTGTCACCACCACCGCAGAAAACCAGCTGCGCGCCGCTTTGTCAGCCATCATTGGCGAAGGCATCGGCCACACCCCTCAGTCCTGGATACACCATTCCGAAGCCCTCTCCCTAGAAATCTACCGCCAAGCGCTCCTCCTCTCCAACCGCCCATTCACATACGACCACTACAAACTCCAACAAGCAAACCAATTTCTGCAAAGAAACTTCCAATGCTACTCCTCCACCTACTCGTCAAAAACGCGCGATGTAGTCTTGCCGCAAGTGCTGGCCTGCATGAACAAATACTACAACGCCTCCCCCATCGAACTCTTCAACAAACTCATCGTCCTCTTACCGACTTCGACTCCGCTCGATCAGGCCGTCGCACCGACGCAGCCACCACATACGTTTTCTTCATCTTCCGATCGTGTCAATGACTTGGCACATCGCATTACACACATCGTTCTTCTGCACTGGCGTGTTTGGGGCCCGATTGCGTATGTGCAAGAGGATAGCTCAGCGCCCAACACGTCACAGCTGCCGCCACAATCGCAAGCGCCAGCGCCATCACCGTTTTCAGCTGCCGAACAAACACCTGCCCCGCATATCCATGCTTCGTACCCGCCACTGGCATCCGGTGAGGACACCGAGATAAGTGAATTAGCGGATACGGAGGTCGCGGGCGGCGTGCGGAATACGGAATTGCCTTGACTTGGGCCGTTTAACCTTGCACTTTTGGATACTGACATTCTTTAACTTCAAATACCACCACAGACTTTCATTTGTTGGCTGGGTTCTCTCTCCTCTTCTCTCCCCCGCTCTACATTGGAGCGTATTCTTTAGTATTGTATTGGCGTTTGCGTGGGGTTTGGATGACGGTGTATCACAAATGTTCGAGTGTTGGAGGTTATTAACGGTGTGGGCTGTTTTTGTGGATTTGAACTTGAACTTGAACTTGAGGATTTGAGGCTTGAGACTTGCATTGGCATGGCGTGGGAGTTTATGAGTTTAGGGCTTGGGGTTTCGGGGTTTCGAGCTTTGCGATAAGTTGAAGTTGTAGGGTAGGGTAGGGTAGGGTAGGGTAGGATAGGATAGGATAGCGCAGCGGAAAATTTGAAAATAGTTTAATTTCATCATTATCGTGCTATTCTCATCCTCGTCACGTTTCGATTTTACCGCGCAGGCCTTAGCATGGCGAATCCCTTCTTGCGGGCATCTTTGAATTGTCTGGGGTCTTGTTAAGTATCCGTGGTCGGTGTGGAGAGTTGGAGATCAAGGGAGGGGTTGGGTATAAAGACCACCTTCTCCACCCCGGTCCCTTTTTTCCCTCCCCTCTCACACACTTGCAGCCAGTGCATGGTGGGCAGTCTAAAAGACACCTACACGATCCGCGCATGCGGTACACTGTACTCTACGCTCTGGAAAGTTAACACAAAGAATGCGGTTCCCCATGGGCACTAGAATGCAAACGCGCACGAACTCATGTTTGCGCGCGACCAGCTGAGTTGCGTAAAAGAGCACGTCGACGTCGAAAGCTTTTCTGCACAACTCCCTATGAGACGAGGAGTTGTGCTTGCCGCGGGGGTGCGTTGGCCGTGGCCATGAGCAAGGAACGGGAGAGGGGTTGACGATGCTTTGCAGCCTCGTTCATGAATTACCACTGTCACTATCTCCATTCGCACACGCGACGCCAATGCGACAAGCATGATCAAGCGTCGCGAGAAAGTATATAAAGGCCTCTTTTCCCTCGCAATCCGCTTCTTCTTTTCACACCACTGGGTTTGGGGGTCTTTTGACTGCTCCGAAGAAATCTGTTCACCACCTGAATGTGAGGGATTTGGATTTGTTCTTGACCTCCTGGTGTTTCAAACAAAGTTGAAAGAGTTTCATGGGGAGACGGGACTGGTGTATGCGGTGGATGGATGCGTCACACGTATCTTTGCAGTAAAAAGTTCCCGCAGCAAGAACTTATGGGAAAGGTCCTGGGAGATTGTCGCTGAGGGTCCCACAAGCTTGGGCGAAGCAGTATAGGATTTACAGGGGAGAAAAGATGGGGGCTTTGGAGACGATGAGTTTAAGGTGCATGTGTTTGGTTAAAACAAACCAGAAGTTTTGCACATGGAGGACGGTAACACGAAGATCCGTTTTAGGAGGAGTGTTCGTGTCCCGCCTTTGGGGTCTTGCATGTTCTTCATGTTGAAGTGCTCTGGCGTGGTGTGGTGGGAGGGGTAAAATACTGGCATCAGAGTTTAATACGTAATATGTGGGAATGTGTTCTTTGGGAACTGTAAAGTGTGAAGAGACCGTTACATGTGGAATAAAAGCTACTAAGCTGGCAAGCATGTGCCGTTGCGACTATTCCCTCCTCCTGAGCATGAGTTTTGTGAGAAATGAAAATTGTACAAGGCGGCACAAAATATGCCGTCGCGACCTTCCACTCCCGACTCTTAGGCAGGGGTTTCGTCAAAAACGAAGGCGGGTTCAAAATGTGAGCAAAGAGGTAACATGGGACATAAAGCACACGATATTCCTCCCTAAAGAAATCTCTCGAACCTATATCTTGTTCATTCAGATACTTGAAACGCATGCTGTATGTGGATATGGAGTTATATATGGCCCAGTGAGCCCATACTTCACGAGATTCTCCGCCGCACTGAATGACTCGCCGCTGTCCGTCTCCCTAAATCTCTACCCCCCTTTATACAACTATTTATTCACGCTCTCTCACTTTCTCTTGCTGAAAGCTGTGAAGACGTGAAGCCTACACATTCATAGTCATTTGTAGGGATCCAAAGCCTAGATGAGGAGAGTGCATGGAGACGAGAACTCCGTGTGCGTAGGGCTTATGAGTCCTGCGCCGCGCTCTCCCCCCTTCTCCCCCAATACCTGTCATTGGAATTGTGCTGCTAAAATACTGGAATCTTTTCCGAAAATGTCCGGGATAAAGATACATGAGAGCTTTTCTTGGGGATAAATCTCACCGTCCCCGCTCACTGTGCCAAGTTCCTCTTAGAAATGCGAGCTGATGGTATACTGCCTGCAGAAGAAACAGGGGATGGACGCTCACATGTGGGAGCTTCTTCGGCCGGCCGATCGAAAGTAGGAGACTGATATTGTTGTGGAACTCCAAACCGAGTCCTGTGGATCCATGGACTCGGCTGGGGCATTATAAGGGCTCGAGAACGGACTAAAAGTGAAGAACAAGACTTGATGGCTGGAAGAAGGAATTGCGCGAACTTATGGACTGAGCTGGAGCAGGTACTGAGTGATTCAGCAGCATCTGAAGGGAGTGGAGAGTTTAACGCGTGATATGTGGTGGAGTTTACTTCACGAAATAATGATATAATACTAAAGCGCGGAGGAAGTTGAACCCATGTTTGTGTACAGAAGTGATAGATCATAGAACCTATTCAGAACACCGCTTTCCGTATTCTTGCAATAGGAAAGCTCTCTCGATGAGACTCTGAGCTCGCTGCTCCACATGCGTCTTTCCCTCGCCAATCCAAACCTACACTCTTCTCATGATCTGAAAATTTTGATGCTGCTTAGCCCCCCTAATCATCTCCGCCTATTTACCACACATCAAACCTTCTCCATGCTCTTACATGTTAAGCTCCCGCCCTCCATGACATCTCCCCAAAACTCCAAACCCGAAGGCATTGAAGCCCCAGCCCTAAGCAGCCATAACCTCCACCTTCATATCCGTCATCATCCCCATCATGGTATTCCTAAGCCTCTGCACCTCTTCCCAAGGATTCTCTGCTGCCTCCATCTCCATCTGCGCACTTACCTCCTGCACAAGGCCCAAGAACTCCCGCAGCTTCTTCGGTCCCTTTTCCTCTCCCTTCTTCGTCTTAGGAGCTGGCTTCTTCACCTTCTTGTGGCGGCGCCAGCGCATCTCATGAACAGTAGTGACGTTAGCAGTAGGGACGTTAACAGACTCCCCCTCGACTTCGGGGCCTTTCTGGATATACTGGTGCGTCGCCGGCGGCGGCGGAGGAGGAGGAGATGAGGGTACGGTGTGCTGCTTTAGAGCTCGTCGACGATACCGCGTGTTGTATTCTGGGTGATGTTCGACTTCCCAGTACTCGGGTAGGTTGTCCCATTCAGCATCGCTTGGGAAGGCTGGGTGGTTGGCTTGATAAGTTTCAGGGGCGAGTGGTGATGGGTTTGGTTCAACGGCAGAGAGGTGGTATGTGGTGTCGCGCTCGGACGTTGCCGTATCTTCGGGGTGCATGTGCGAAGGGGTGGGTATCGGAGGAAGTGGCCTGCCTTGCGACGAGATGGGAAGTGAGGGATTTGTCGAGTGCCAGGGGAACTGGAAAGCCGCGTATGCATTGGAGTTCGGGACGGGAGTTAGACCGTGAGGTGTAAGTAGTAGAGTAGGCTCTTGTGTCTTTGTGCGCTTTGAGATTTCCTCGAAAGCGTCTTGTGATGAGCTGTTGGTTGAGAGTTCGGGTGCGCACATCCATTGAGACTGGAAGACTGCGTAGGTATTTGGGGTTGGGATCGGGTTCAAGCCCGGGGGTGGACGTGGTAGCGTGTGTTGTGTGGTGGTGGGCTTTGAGATCTTCTCGGAAGAGTCGTTGGTGTTGGTGACGGAATGAGGGAACGCGTGCTCGGGAGAAGCATGGTTCTCTGGAGCATTCGCCTCGATTTCAATCCTATACTCGATTCCATAAGACTTATTAGCATCAATTGAATTGGATGTGTCCTTGTTATTCTCGTCCACGATGTACACGGGGCCGATGGCGTTGGCGGGCTTGGGCAAAGCGCGATCCTCATGCTTGCTCGCCTTGTTCTCAGCCCTTTCAACGACCTTGTGAGATGAGGTAGTGTTCTGCGCCTTCATGCGCTTGAAGTTCTTCTTAGTAGCATGTTCGACGGGGGGAATCACGAGGGGACCGGCAGTTGCGTTCTCGAGAAGAACGTGATGGCTGTAAACGCTCGTCTTGTTCTCGCCTTTATCTTCAGTCTTATGAGAGAAGATGGTCTGTCTGTCGCAAGAGCTCGCGGCCTTGTCGACAGCATCCTGAACCTCAACCATCCAACCAGAGTCACGTCGAGTTGGGCAGTTGATATAATGAGCCTTGAAGCCCTTGATCGGAGTAGGTAGGTTGGGTACCTCGTTGTCGAAGAGTGTGCTCGCCGTGGTACGCGACGTCGACGGAGTACGGGTCGGTGATGCTTCGCTGTGTGCAGTGGTGGCCTTGGTCGATACGGTATACTTAGAGACGCATTTGGGTAATGCTACGTATATTGCCGTACGTGGTGGCGATGGAGACGGGCGAGCTGGAACGGGAGGCCCTGCTGAGCGCTTGGCTGCCATCTCCTGCGACTTCTTGCTCTTGAAAATGGAACGTAAGGTTTTCTTGATGGATTTCATCTTGTAAGAACCAATTTTGAGGTTGTGTTTTTTGTTGCGGTGCTGAGTGTATTGGTCGTGTACGTGGTTGGGTTGAAGCGATGTGCAGAGTACACCGATGCGAGCGTGCTGTTGATGCTGAAGTGTTTGAAAGTCTAACACGAATGTATGGTGGGGCCAAAGCGAGTCGCGGTAGTGACGTCGTGTGCGCAGCGCGTTTGTTCTTGGCGCAGTTTGTCGATAGGTAACGAGAGAGCGGGTGACTGGCAGTGACGTAGATATTGGAGAGAAAAGATAAATTTATCAAACTTGCTTAGTTAATACAGAAAGGAGTTAGTATATATTGGAATGCTATCCACTGACACCCTTCTATAATTACGACAAGACTAGACGATGTGCTTCAAATGAGACGAGCTGGAATGTGGAGCTGCAGCAGATGATAACAACTAGCCCTTCTTTTTCAATAGTCAAGGCGTTGAGTATGGAAAGGACCATATGAGAAGCATGCTGTGTATAAGTATTTAATGGTGACACTTGGGTTGTCGATCGGACCATTTCAGATCAGGTTGACGGAGACATCCTGCCCGATACATGGTGATCTCGAAAGAAAACAGACTCAGACGGCATTGCAATAATGGGAATAAATGTACATTAGTTTGGGGAAGATGGGACGGAGTGTAGAAGAGAGCAAGACGATGATTTATTAATTAGCGCTAGCGACAAGTAGGAATAGTGTGACGTCTCACTCCGCTTCTGCAGAGGTGGTCGCTAGAATAAAACTCTGCGTCACTCATTTAATAGATCTAAATATTATCCATCATCCATTTTATATCCTTTTCTCTATTGGTTCCCACACCAGTCACACCTATATTATATAATTGGCGAAACTTAACTGAAAAATGTGATCGCAAATAGTCCAAACATTAAGAAGCCCATGCAGTAGAGCAACCCATAGGGGGAGATAGATTAACTGTTCGAAGGGCGCTCTATAAGCCTTATATGGCTGTGTCTCTACGTTTTTTCACATCATCTTACAATGGTATAGATGTTATAAAGAAGCAATTTAACTCCATTTAGTCCATTCTTATAAGATAATTTGGGAGGTATCATCCTCTTTAGGCTATTCGCATATATTATACTGTTTTATCCTCTCCGCACCATTAGTTATATTATTTCTAGCATAGACCAGCGGCTATGATGTCTTCATATACGTCCTGATCCTTGTGAACGGTTAAAGGTTATATCCTTTAGGTATGATTATATATCTATATTAACTCTAGGTATTAGTGTAGTATAACCTTTTATTAATTATGAGTTAGTTGGAGTCTCCCTCTGTATTCCCTACTTTATGGCATTTAACAGGAGCTATTGTAACTGGTAGTTTCAAAGGGTCAGTGGCGTGCCAATTCCTAACGGAACACCATATATAATCACATAGCAAGCATGCTCTAAAGTTTTCTTAATAAGCCTAGATAAAGTGTTATATTCAAAAACGTATTCCACCACCGAGCGCGCCAGAATTTCTTGGCAAGGAAAATCAAATAGTATTATCTTAATAACAAAGCCAAACCTTAATATTTTCTTTTAAAAGTTTAAACCTAGATAGATATATATATAATCTAGTAGGTATTAAATTTATATAGCTATAGCTTACGTAATCTAGTAGTTATTAGTAAAAGAAGAAATCTTAGGTAAAACCTATCTTTACCTATAGATTAATAGCTAAACGTTACTAATAGGCTATATAACTTTTAGGACTTACTTATTACTA
>ML976983.1:908906-922642 GCA_010015675.1 Byssothecium circinans
AATCTAGGCTGTACGCTATAATAACTTAATAGCTACTAACTAATATACTAATAAGTATGTCCTAAAAGTTATATAGCCTATTAGTAACGTTTAGCTATTAATCTATAGGTAAAGGTAGGTTTTACCTAAGATTTCTTCTTTTACTAATAACTATTTTATTACATCAGCTATAGCTACAAAATTTTAATAGCTATTAGATTATATATATATCTATCTAGGTTTAAAATTTCAAAAGAAAATATTAAGGTTTAGCTTTGTTATTAAGATATCCTGTTTTGATTTTCCAATGCCAAGCTTTTGAGCGGTTCGGTGGTGTGGGCGGTTCGGTGGTGCTTTACGTTAGTAATTACTAAGTAAACCCCTATCCATGCATAAAACCACGCCGCCCTCGCCGGCCTACCCTTCTCCCTCTATCGTCTCCTCATTGGTCGCTCGGGCTCAACCGTGAGGCATTTTCTCACCCCTTGCCACATCATGCAACCGCTGCACTGCCCGGATGGCTCCAGTTTTTCCCCTTTTCCGGACCGACGATGAGGGCGTTGCGGCGTCTCATAGGGAGTTCCTATCTTCCCTTCAATACTCCGCGAGCAGCTCTGTCCCTTTCCGGATTTAGGCTGCTCTAGCTCCCATGCCTTCGCCATGATTGAGCAGTGTTTACAGCACCTACTACCATTTACCTCGACCTCGCCCTGTAGCATGTCCTGGCACTTACAGCGGCGCATATTAAGCGCATATGGTTAGCCTACGGAACACTTCGTCATGGCCTAAGCCAAAACTTACCATTTAGCGTCGTCGCAGTAATGGCTCTAGCGATCGTTCGCGGGTGCCTGGCCAGCACAATTGCCTGTCTGTCCGCATTAGAAACATGGCAAGAACGTGGAGTAGCTTTGGTTTAGAATTTACGGCTCTTCCCTCTAATCTATAAAATGATCGCCTCCAAGTAGATGTCTCCAGCAAGAAAACCTAGGCTTTGGTGAATTCGACGATATCCCTTCCCAGTTAGGGCTTTGATTGTGGTTTTGGCAAGTATTCTTCCCCAAATCCTATGTAAGTATTCGCTAATATTCCTTGCGTGAGCCCTCTTAAACGCGCCTTCACACTTTAAGCTACCAGTCATACGGAATAGACATATCATCACTAGTCCCTACGAAGGTTGAGTGGATTCATCTATTCCTCTGCTCTTCGAAGACATCCGCCACACATCCTTCTATCACTGGCTGTCTACCGTAAGCTACCCCTCGAAAACATAGCGATAGTCTACATCAATAAATGCGAGGACGCTACGTATGACTAATAAGATTCACATGCTCTACGAAAGCGTGTCTCATCTGCTCCAGACTTGCGAAAAATCAGCTTCACCATACGCGATATTTCTCCCTAGACGATTCCAGCGTGACCATGAACTACATCAACGTCATCTTCCACGTGGAAGAGCTTCCAAATCTATAAAGCACCTATGCGCCTACAGCAACAGCCTTTCCAAAAAGCTTCTCCCGCTTCATGAAAAGTGATGCAACTAACATGACACCTCCTGCAACGGGTATCAATACGAACGTCATCTGCATTGCATGGGTGATAGCCTCAATCGCTCTCTCCCGCAACTCCCCATTTAGCTCCTTCAACAAAGCGCTCTGCGAGCCCGCTACCGCGCCCCGGATTTCCTCCTCAGAGAAGTCGTGGCCAGCAAGGGCTTCTGTTAGCTGCTTGATGGCAGTGGATTGGTAGATCTGACCGGCGACAGCAAGCGCAATAACTTGGCCACCAATCTGCGAAACATTTTGCAATTTGAGGCCATGGCCCACATCCTCAGGCTTCAGAGTCAGGGTCGCGATGGTGTAGCCTGTAACCATAGACAGACCGGTACCAACAGCGACGAGGATCGACAAGCCATAGATGGTTGCCGGTGACGTACTGGGGTCTAGATAAACCATAAGAGGCCCACCACCAATAAGTAAGAAGGCGCTGGCGATGACGTATATGGCCATGTAAAACTTTATCAGATGAAGAAGAGATCCTGAGATAAGGTTCACCGTGACGCCAATGACAACAAAGGGGAGTAAACGGACGGCGGCCATGAGCGCCTCGTCGTCCCTGACAAACTGGAAGAAGAGAGGGATGTAGTACACAACTACGTAGAGCGTCGTTGTACCGGCCGCCGTTACGATATAGAGGAGCACCTGCGTGCGATCCTGCAGTAAATGAACCGGAAAGGCGCGGCGTGCAGGCGTAGTAAGCACAGAAAAGTACTGTTGCAAGGCGTATAGTACTAGGACTATGCCGAACGCTACGAATGTGCCAATCGTGCGTCCGTCGTTCCAAGGCCACTGACCGCCAGCCATGGTGAAGGCCAGAAGAAAGCTGACCCACATGCCGGCACCGAGAACGAAGCCAAGGACATCAATAGTAACCACACGGGCTCGGATGCTAACGTCCGGCATGGGATGGATGGCCGGGAGGTACAAGACGAAAGCCGGGGCCGATACCGCCCCAATGACTAGATTGATGTAGAAGGCCCACCGCCAGGTTGCCGCCGATATGGAAAAGGCACCGCCAATCACGGGTCCTAGAATGGCTCCTAGGCCCCAGAACACCCCGACTAATGACATGTAGAACCCGCGCTCCTTGGTTATCGTCATGGCCGTAAAGTAGTTTAATGATCCGAGATAGATACCACTACCTCCTGCGCCGGCGATGACACGGCCAACAATCAAAGCCGTCATATTCGGTGCACCACCGCAGAGAGCTGAGCCGGCCTCAAAGAGGATCACGGTGGCTATGTAGACCCATTTCATGTTGAAGGTGTTAAACAGGGTACCAAACAGGAGGATGACGCACACGGAACCTAATGGGAAGCCGGCTCCAATCCAGGCGAGCTGTTCGATCTGGCCAAAGGCTTGGATGACGGGACCTTGGATATCCGCTGCTATTGTCGTGTCGAGGCCATAGAGGAAGCAAGTAGTGTATAGGGAGATGCAAACGATGAACCAGCGAAAGCCACGGACGGTCCTCTCCTTTTGTTCCAACTCCGACTCCGAGGGAACCTGGGTCGGTTCTTCTTCAGATTGTGGCTTCTCGTCGTCTTTGTGGTCGCTTCCTGTAGTTGCCGCGAGGCTGAGCTGATTGTCCGGTTGCGCAGTCATTGCTTAGGAAGACATTTTTGAGGAAAGAGCGAATTGCTAAAGGCCGAGGATCAAGGTAGAGGAAAGAGGCTGGGGCGTATAGATTATCTGCAGTAAAGGTCCGTTCGGAAATGGTATGCCGAGTTTGGTTTGGGCTGGAATCGACACAAGGCGGCCGCAGCTCTGTCACTAGCGGAAGGTAGGAGTGATGGTTGAAGTGGGTTGCCTGTTGCACGTTTGAACTCGAGTTTTTAGACATTAATGTCACATAGCCGATTAACAGATTGCTAATCAGGAGTCCTCCTCAATTTATAAGCAAGGCTGCAAGCGACAAAGAAGCACTCTTGGCATCCGTACGCGAGTGTGCGCTAAGGTCTTAGTGCCCGGTGTTCACCCTTACCCGAACATGATCACATCATTTCCCGTGATATGGGACGCGGGACACAACTAGCGCGGCCGGGTAGATAGCCTGCAGCTCCCCTTGTCGCGTAGAGTTTCCCAGTTCGGTTAGGCTTCTAGCCACGAGGGATTGCAGCCTCAGCCCATCACATTAGCTGCTATCTATATATGTCGCCCAGTCCTACTTTCTATAAACGACTGAGCGCTAACCGTAGAATGCGTAATAGATATTCGACTGGTCATTCACCAACAAAAGGAAGGTTGGACGCCGCCAAGTTGAGATTGTGTATGTATGTGGCGTGGCTCTCCCGCCTGCGTTATCTCGGCCTCTACTATAATTGTATGCCCTATTCGGCCTGCGGCATCCGGCCTATGCATACGCCGCAGGAAGAGACTTGTTAACGCCGCCAAGTTGAGATTGTGTATGTATGTGGCGTGGCTCTACCCACCTTCCCCTAACTTAGCCGACCTATCAAGACATGCAACGGTTGCAGAAGTTGCCTGCGTTGTCTCGGCCTCTACTGTAATCGTATGCCCTATTCGGCCTGCGGCATCCGGCCTATGCATGCGCCGCAGGAAGAGACTTGTCGGCCGGAGTTGATTTTGCTGTTGATAAGGGGGCTAGTCGGTACAAAAGCATGAAAAGTGGAACAGGTGTGGTGGCACGGCAGTATTAGTGTCCATTCCTACTTTATTGAGCTTACTACCTAATGCATCCGCTGTGCAAGCGCTTCCTTCATACCCACATGCGGCTCGACCGACAAAATGGACGCGCTTGCATTCCTCGACGCAATCTCTGCCTGTGAAGTGCGTGAGCCCCTCTAGATCTTGGACGCGCGTGGCCGTCTAATACTATCCCAGATCTACAGGAGGCCAGGAATGCTATCACGATTAGTCACATCCGCGAGAAGCGCATCTAGGCCTTCGACATCCTCAAGGGCCTGGTTCGCTCCTTGACCCTGGTAGGGCACCATAGCGTGCGCAGCATCACCAATTAGAACCGTTTGACCTCTCACGTATGTGGGGAGCGGCTCCTGATCGCGGACTTGGAAGAGCTGTACGTTTAGAGTGCGACTGCACATGGAGTAAGGTTGTTAGCACAGCTCAGTGCAGGTGAAGGATGCTCCTCACTGACCTGAAGACGCGTTGTAGCTAGTCGGGGAAACCATGGATGCCCTTGACCATTTCTTCTACGCTCCCTGTGGCGTTCCATGAGTACTCGAGCTGAGCGGCATTTTTGAGGCTTGAGTCAGAGATTGCGCAGGCCAGATTCATCTGCTGATGTTCGCGGCAGGGGTACATGACCACGTTTCGGTTTTCCTCGTCGCCAGCTGCAATGATGGCTACAAAGTGCCTTCACTGTAGTCGTACATGGCTAGCATTTTTTCGTCTGTCCTAATGGCATCCCTGACGACGTCCATTGGCAGGGTGAAGCGATATACAGAGAGGCCACAGGGGGTCGGTGCTGGATGGCAGGGTGGAATAACGAAGTTGCGGACTTTGGAGTGAATGCCGTCAGCGCCTAGGTTGAAATGGGAGTTAGTCTTGTACAGTTTTCACGGCCTAACGATTCGGCATACCAATAATTAAGTCCGCCCTAAAAGACGTTCCGTCGGTGAATCCTACGACTCCGGTTTCTGGCTCAACACGCACAACGTGAGTGCCATACAGCACGTTGATTGGTCTCCCTTTACCGTTTTCTCCCGTCACCTTATCTAACAACGCGTCTTTGAAATCCTGCCTGAAGACAAACTACAAAGCACCATCACCGTCGGGCCCATCGCCGACTAGAGACTTGCTCATCTCTTCCTCTTGGAGATTGTATGTCCAATACCCGGCACCCACTACTCCGCGTATCTCCTCTCTGCTGATACCTAGTTGCTTGACGATGGAGATACCATTGGTACGTATGCCGATTGCTGCAGACGATTCCTTGAAGTCTGCTTGACGGCGCTCGTAAACAGTGATGCTAAACTAAGGGTATTTACGAAGGATAGCCGCCGCAGAAAGTCCAGCAATGCCCGAGCCGATGATTGCGACGTTCAGTATGGGTCAAGGTGCGGGTATGGCGCCTGAGGACATTTTGGCAATGGTAAACTGCCGAGACTGTGGAATGTAAGAGGATCTTGTTTTCTTAGCTGTCATGTTAGACGTGTCACTGCTTGTCAACTTATGTATATAGTGAAGACATACAGGCTGTGTACGATGGTCCAAAGTTTTCATATTGCTCCCCCACCTTCTTGAAGCAGTAGGTCCGAGTCAGGCCTATGGAAGCGTTGCCCATGTACGGTAGGATCGTGCATAATCTCGTTGTGGGTATAGCTATCCTTGTAAAAAGTCAGTAAAGATGACATGATAACGATTGAGTGCAGTGACTATCAGGAGATTACGCAGTCAGCACTGCCTCATTTATAGAAGGTCGGAATAAGTGGCATGCATAGCAGCTCATGTGATGGGGTAAAGCTGTAATTGCTAGCGGCTATACCGCAGAGAATCTAGCCCTTAGGTCTATAAGTACTATTTAACTGTGGAATTCACTCTTAATTACACAAACTAACGATCATTTGCCGAGGCGAATCATACGCTTAGTCTCATTTCTAACGCGCAAGAGGCATCGCCTACTATGACTTCTTAGGAGCAACACGATGCCGTGGCCATCGCGGGCATGGGTAAGATGTATTGTTTTTCATGACAGGCTAAGAAGAGTGCTGAAGTGTGTCGTATACAGGATGTAGATGGCCTGGCAGCGTCCGCAACACGCTCGATTTCTGGGAGTTTCTCAAGAAGCGTGTTGACGGTTGGCAAGAATTCGACAAACCACGCTTCTCAAGCGATGGATACCACCATGAGAATGCGAACCAGCCGGGGACCATGGGCATGAAAGGTGCGTATCTGCTTGAGGAAGACGCACGGCTGTTTGACCACTCTTTCTTCGGCATGTCGAGCCTCGAAGTGGAGACTATGGATCCCTCGCAACGGAAGTTGCTGGAGGTGACGTACGAGGCGTTTGAAAATGCCGGAGAGACGTGGGACAGCGTGTCCGGTACGCGTACAGGCGTATTTGTAGGAAACTTCTGTCTGGACCATTGGATGATACAGTCGCGCGACTAGGACTATCTAAGGCCGTATGCCTTTGCTGGTGCTGGCACCAGCATCCTCGCCAACCAGATCAGTTATATTTTCAATCTCAACGGGCCAAGGTAAGGTTACTCTCGGGTTGCTATCAGTTCCATGGGCGCTATGGCCCGACTCACTATCTTGTCTAGTCTCACCGTCAACACGGCGTGCTCGTCATCCATGTATGCTTTGCATCTAGCCATGAACGCGATACGCGCGGGCGACTGCGACGCAGCCGTGGTGGCGTCGGCCAACTAGATCGCGGACCCTGGGGTGCAAATTGCCTTAGACAAGTTAGGGGCTCTTTCGGCGTCGGGCCGCTCCCACGCGTTTGACAGTCGGGCCGAGGGCTACGCGCGGGGCGAAGGCTTTGGGGCTCTCTACCTGAAGCGGGCGTCGTTGGCTGCGGCAGATGGGTCGCTGATGAGGGCGCTAGTCAGGGGGGTCCGCCATGAACGCTAACGGGAAGACGGGCGGCATCACACGGCCAAGCCCCGCCGGACAGGAGGCCGTCATCCGCGAGGCCTATCGCAACGCTGGCAACCTGCCCTTTGCCGACACGAGGTAAGTACATGCCCACAATCTCCATGGCCATTGCAACGCGCCCCTGCTCATACACGGCTGCAGTTACTTTGAATGCCATGGGACGGGCACCTATGTCGGCGACCCGCTGGAAGTGGCCGCCGTGGGCAACGTCTTTGCCAGTGAGCAGCATGCTGGCGGTGCGCTGCTTATCGGATCCACCAAAACCAACGTGGGACACGGCGGGGGTGCGAGTGCGCTCGCCTCCATCATGAAGGTGGTGCTGTCCCTCGAGCAAGGAGCCATCCCTCCTATCTTCGACCTGCAGACACTCAACTCCAACGTCGATTTCAAGGGTGCCGCCGTTGAGGTTGTGCGCGACCTGATGCCGTGGCCTAGCGGCCAGGTGCGGCGTGCTAGCATCAACTCATTCGGCTACGGCGGCGCTAACGCTCACTATATCATTGATCACGTGCATACCCTGTTCCCCGACTACGTCAAGCCAGGCGTGCGGCAGACGCTCAACATCAATGCCACAGCATTCGAGCAAGTAATGCATCAAACAAGCATGCAGGCAGACTTTGAAGCAGCCCTTGAAGCAGCCCGTGGTCTCCAAGCAACCGACAGCTCATTAAATGGCGCCAAAACGCTCTCTCCTCTCAGCTCCAGGGCTGGATCAACCAATGCCATAAGCGATGACTCGAGTGATGAGCCTCCGCATGTGCGCATCAAGCAGCATCGTCCCGTACTCAAATCACCCACAATGACACGCATGGCGAACCCAGGCACCCGGCAACTAGTGCTTTTGCCCTTCGCAGCCCATAGCAAGGAGTCGCTGAAGCTGAACATAAACACCCCGTCTACAACCATCGGCCGCTTGCAGCTTGCAGACGTTGCTTACACCTTGGCAAGCAAGCGCTCCAATCTTGCCCAACGCACCTTCCGCGTCGTAGACAGTGCCCAGCCAGCCGAGGGACTCGCCGCTGGCGGCAAGGTGATGAGAAGTCCTCCCCAGTCCGGCAACGTGGCTTTTGTCTTTACCGGCCAGGGTTCGCAGTGGGCTGGCATGGGTGTAAAATTATTCGAGTACCGTGCATTCGCATCCGCCATTACATATTTGGATCGTGTACTTGCAACACTCCCAATGCCCCCCAAGTGGACTCTGCAGCACATTTTATCCGGCAAAAGCGAACCCAAGCTCATCGACTCAGCCGAAGTCTCGCAGGCAGTATGCACAGCCCTCCAGGTTGGCCTTGTAGACCTTCTTGCCTCGTGGTCTGTACGGCCTATGGCTGTTGCTGGGCACTCATCGGGAGAGATCGCAGCAGCTTACGCTTCGGGCCGTATCACTGCCGCCGAAGCCATTATTGCGGCTTATCTTCGCGGCCAAGCTGTCTCTAGGAATGAACAGACTGGTTTTATGTTGGCTGTCGGACTAAGTCATCAACAGACGCTTCCCTACATCGCTGGGCTTGACGGGACAGTGACCATCGCAGCATACAACTCCCCCGGCAGTGTCACGCTATCAGGCGACGCAGAAGTGATTGAAGGCGTGTCCAAAGCTTTGGATCAGGACCGTGTCTTTAATCGCGTGCTTAAAACCGGAGGTAATGCCTACCACTCCCATCACATGCTCGCACTTGGGGTTGAGTATGAATCCATGCTTCTGAATGGCTTTTCACATGCCAGCAAGTTGGGAATCGCTGACGTCTCTCAACGCTGCCCGCAGATACCCTGGATGTCATCTGTCACGCCCAACATAATTTTCTCCGAGAATGACCTCGTCGGCCCAGAATACTGGAGAAACAATCTCGAGTCTCCTATGTACTTTTCTGACGCTGTCACAAACCTTGTAACCTTAGCTGAGGTACATATGCTAATCGAGATTGGACCCTATCCTGCCCTCAAGTCACCAATCGACCAGATCCTGAAGAACGCAGGCAAAACTTCAATTGGCTACGCTTCGACAATGAAACGGCAACAGGATGGTCGCGAGAGCATGCTGCAGCTTGCTGGCGCTTTGTTCTGTCTGAACACTGACGTGGATCTGGTCGCAGTGAATTCTCGCGACAGCGTCCTTAGACTGGTGCACGGCAGTATCGCTGTCGACCTTCCCCTGTATCAATACACTTACGGCCCGGTGGCGTACCATGAGAGCCGTCAGAGTAGAGAGTATCAGTACCGTCAAGTAATCCGACACGACCTTCTCGGCTCAAAGGTCGCTAGAAACGCCAAGCTGCGGCCTCAGTGGCGCAACGTCTTGCGCATCAAGGACGTGCCGTGGTTGAGTGACCATCGTCTGCTCCCAGATGCTGTCTTCCCGGCTGCGGGGTACATCGCAACGGCGGTCGAGGCGGCTACACGCATTCACCACGAGTATCCAACACCATTGACCATTACTGGATACTCGCTACGCGACGTTTCTATCAAGTCAACCCTACAGATACCGGAAGATGATTACGGCATCGAGTTGATGACAAGCATGGATCTTGCAGATGCCGCCTTAGCCCAAACGCCCACGTGGGTTACCTTTTCCATCAGCACCGTGGCTCGCGATTCCGATGAATGGACAGAGCATTGCACTGGACGCATTAGGGTGGAGATAGCTGAAAACAACCTGATTTCAGCTTCAGATTTGACCGTAGATCCCGCCGCCCGGGCTGCAGACTCAACTTCGTGGTACAAAACGTTCGCGGCAGTTGGACTAGGTTATGGTCCAACATTTCGCCCTTTGTCACACATACGTGCGGATACACGAACAAAGAACTGCGCTTCAGCTATAGTTGCACTGAAGACTACGGTCGAAACGATGATAGGTCAATCCCCCTACGTGCTGCATCCGGCTTCTCTTGACGGTGCCATCCAACTGGGGCTAATTGCCTGCCACAACAGCCAGGCTGAGGAGGCCAGCTCGGCTTTTGTACCTGTGCATTTCTCTCAGCTGTACCTCAGTGCTGGACTTCCCGAAGACCTAGGGTCAGCCAATGTTGTCGCGCGCGGCGAGCGACACGGCCTACGGGGTGCCCATCTTGATTTCGTTATGAGAACGCCCGACGGACGCGAGATTTTGCAAGTGACGGATCTCTGCTGTTCAAGCTACTCTCGCATGTCTCATTCCAGGGATCAAGCTTACAGTAGCCCCTTCACACGTCTGATCTGGAAGCCTGATATCCGCTCCCTAGATAACAGTCAACGCCGTGAGCTGTTTCCCCCTCCTCTTGAGAACGTGGACCGGGCCCCGCTATAGGGTGTTGTTAACAAGCTTGCATACGCCATTATGTATGATATCTACGAAACGTTTGCCGGAGCCAGCGCGACTTATCCACAGCCAAGGCCCTCGGGAGAAGTTGGCCACTTTTTTGAGTGGATTAAGAGGCGGGGCACACTCGACGATAACGAGCTTCGGCGTGAGTTCAAGGGTCTCACGAGCAAAGAGCGTCTTGCCAAGATCGATGAACTGGTATCTCAAGCGCCTCATGTCTTTAAGGTGCAAACATCCAAGCTCCTACATGAAAACATGGACGATATCCTCACAGAACGACGAACTAGTATCAACGTTATCATCTCCAAGGGCCTTCTTACGCCACTGTACCAAGAGGGACTCCTAATGACCGGTGTGTACCCCCAGCTCTTCAATGTACTGGACAGCTTGGGCCACGCCAACCCAAACATGCGCTACATCAAGATCAGTGGCGGCACAGGTGGAGCCACCCATATCGCGATGCAGGCAATACGCAGTGCGAACGGCATAAAGAGCTACCATGATTATACTTTCACCGACATCTCCCCTGGTTTCTTAGCCACCGCGCGCGAAACATTGTCTGGCTCCGGCTTCGATGACATGATCTACAACGTGCTGGATGCCGAGCAAGACCCTGAGGCAAACGGCTATGAGCCAATATATGATGTCGTACTTGCCTGCCAGGTCCTCCATGCCACCTCCGATATGAGCAAGACTCTAACAAACGTTGGAAAACTTCTCAAGCCCAGAGGGAAGCTTGTTCTAGTTGAGACCACCCAGAATTTTGTCGTGCCCGGAGTTGTGGTGGGTACCTTCACAGGATACTGGGCTGGCATTCTAGACGGCCGTCTCGATGCCCCATTCATGAGTGTGGAAATGTGGGACACTAATCTGAAGTCCGCAGGCTTCTTAGGCGCTAAGCTTGTGCTGGACGATTTTCCTTCCCCATATAATACTACTTCCGTGATTGTCTCTACATTTATCGGCGCAATCGTGCCCGAAATAAGGACAACTATCAGTGAAGATATTCAGCTTCTCTACAGCGCTGAAGTTGCCCCGCCTCTTCTGCAGCGGCTCCTTCAGGAAGTTGAGCAGCGTAAACTTCTGACAAAGTCGACCCCGCTCCAGGAAGCACCGAGCAAGGTGCTTTCAGATTCGAACGTGATCGTTTTCCTCGACGAGAAGCATCTTCAGCTCCACAATGATGACCGAAACCTAGCCGCTTTCCAGTACTTGGCACGCAGCGCAAGAAGTATGACAGTTCTCACCAGTTGCGGTATCGCCAAGGGCCGTAACCCGGATGGTGCGTTGATCGCTGGATTGCTCCGCGTTCTTAAGACTGAAAATCCTGCGTGTCAGTTTCTCTCCATCGATATCGACCGTGAAGGCTTCGCCGTCAAAGCCTGTGATACCGAAGCAAGTCATTTCACGCGCAGCATTATTGATAAAGTACTGGAGCTTTATGCGGCTACATCTGTCGTACAGAATGGGAACCCAACAGACCGCGAGTTTGTTTGGCAAGATGGTGCTCTTTAGGTGAGTCGATTCGTTGCCGTTTCCCAGGCGGAGATCTCTTACCCAAAGGAGTACTATCTCTCTAACAATGAACTTGGGGAGACTAAGCCAGAGATGCTGCCACTCGGCAGCCAAGGTTCCGTACACGCCGCTTTTGAGATGCCCGGTGTGCTTGGCTCGCTGTTTTTTGCGCCAGATAAGACATCATTGATGCTACTGCCGCAAGATCATGTCGATGTTTAGATCACAGCCGTCAGCCTGGCCTACGACGACTTAGAAGTTTGGTTGGGTCGGGTTGACACCCCACACTCCCTGTTCGAATTCGCAGGCACCGTGACCGCGATTAGCTTAGCAGTGAATCATCTCAACGTTGGGGACTACGTGTGCGGGCTAAGTAGCGGACAATTCCATGTTGGCAACTCAGCACGTGTCTTGAGTGCAGGGAGGTGATGACGCCGTAAGAATGGCAACTTTGCCCCGGTCTTACTCTACCGTGATCTATGCTCTAGAGCACATTGCCCATCTGCCTTCCGAGAGGTGGACAGGCAAGAGTATGCTGGTTCAATCGGCTACCACCCATATTGGCATCGTGGCCATCATCCTAGCAAAAGCGAAAGGCGCCGACGTATTCGCTATGGTGAACACTCCTGATTAAGCACTCTTCCTAGCTAGTGAGACCGGCATAGCGCCATCGCATATATTCACGTCGAATTTACCTGGGGCTGTGAATGCAACCAAGAAAGGCGGGTTTGACATTATTCTGAGCACGGCCCGAGAAGACCTCGATTTCTTGTACATGACGCCCCATTACCTACAGCCTATGGGCCATCTGATTCATGTGGGTCGGATAGAGAGACAAAGCGAACAGGCAGTTACTAAGCTTGATATAAGCTTGCTCTCCAGGAAAAACGCCACCTTCTCCTCGGTTGACCTTGCTGTATTGGCCAACTCGGCCCCAGCTCTCACCCGTCAGCTCTTGCAGACCGTCAAGAAATATCTTTGTTAGGACCTCATCAAACCCACCCAGCCGTTCGGTGGCACTGCTATAGATGTTGCTAACCTGCCGCGTGTGCTGGCAAATTTCTCCAAGTCGGACGGCTACAGGGGTAAGCTAGTAGTAACGTTTACGGACCCTCGGTTGGAAGTCAAGATGGTTCCGCCGTTCCCAACAGCACAATTCAATTCTGGTGCCTGCTACGTTATAACGGGTACGCTAGGCGGCTTAGGACAGTCCATCATACAGTAGATGGTTAATCGCGGCGCAAGACACCTGGTTCTCTTATCCAGACGTCCGGTTGACAGTGTCCATACTGCAAAGCGTCTCATCCAGAGCTTGTCTGACCGCGGCGTCAACGTTAAACCGATTATCTGTGATGTGACTGACTTGGCCAAGCTCAAAAGCACTATCGACCAGGCATCTTCCTTTCGGTCAATCAAAGGTATCGTGCATGCAGCCGTCTCATGGCACGATCTCTCATTCGACAAGCTCTCAGTCAACCGATGGCGCGAAAGTCTGGCGGCCAAGGTGCAAGGAACTAAGAACCTACACGAAGCGACGCGGTCGATGCCGCTCGATTTCTTCGTCATGACTACTTCACTGCTATCCGTGTATGCGCTAGCCACGCAAGCTGCATATACAGCTACAGTGCCAAGACAAAAGTATCCGGACCATCCAAATCGAGCAAATTGTTCCCAAACTTCAACACCCCCTACCACCACCAATCTTTACTCAGTTTACGCGTTTTTTACGTCAAATTAATGGCGCCGCCTCATACTACCCTCCGCCGGTCCTTTTCAGGCGATATATCGCGTGCGCGCCCACC
>ML976983.1:930202-942248 GCA_010015675.1 Byssothecium circinans
AAGGTTTGGCTTTGTTATTAAGATAATACAGTTTGATTTTCCTTGCCAAGCTTTTGGGCGGTTCGGTGGTGGAATACGTTAATTAAGTTTTTTTCCTAAGAATAAAAGAGGCTTAGTAATAAAAGATTACTAACGTAATAAGTCTATAAAATAATAGGAATCCTTAAGTTAGCGCTTTAAGGGGCTGATTTATCTTAGTTTAGTATAAATAAGTAATTATTATAGATAAAAAACCGCTAGACAAAGCTTAAAAAGAATAAAGCATATTTATTACTAAGCATTTTAGACGTCTACATACCCCCTCTCTATAGCGAAGGAATGGCGAGGGCATTTAAGCAGCTTATAGATAAGATTAACAAGTAGGATAAGTGTATCTAAGACTTACGCCTTACTAATCCCTATAATAATAAGAAGCGTATTAAGGAAACTAAAGGTAGACTACTAAAAGACTTATATTACTAGATCTTTAAAAACTCTAACTTCTAACAATAGCGTAACGACGAGTAGAACTAACTTTTATAGATTAAAGAAAATTTTAGTAAAAGAAAGATAATACTAATCTACGGCATTATTAGTAAGCTAAATAAGTTAATAACTAAAAAAAGTTAGCTATTTTACTTTTTTTATTAGGCTACTAACTTGCGAATTAATAGTACTATAGCCGTACTATAGGGTCTACTATACCTGCTTGTTAATTAGTAGTCTATACTTATCTTATATATATAGAAGAAGTATAATCACGTAGGCAAAGCCCTCTTTAAGGATGCGAATACCTAGGTTGCTTTATCTAAGATCTTTACAAGTATTCTATAAGACCCATGTTTGCGTAACACGTACTTAATCATTAATGCGCTTAACAAATACGTAGTAGATTTGCTAAAGCTATTAAACTTTATCATTTAAAAGTCATCTATATCTTCTTACGTTAAATAGATTGTCTTTAGCTGTAACAGGCCTAGTATAAAAGAATATCTAGAAAGGGTAGAGTATAAGGTAAGGCTATGCCTTAAGCTTAACATAGAGTCTATTTCTATAGCTATTAGCATATATATCTAGTATAAAGTGCATTAGCTAGCGCAAAGAAAGAATTACTATGATAAAACGTAAGATGCCGTGTTATGCTATCTATCCTTACATGTAAATAATACTTTCCTTTAGGTAGCTTTAGTCTTTTAAGAGCTTAGAAAGATCCTACTATAGAATACTATTATAAGGCTAAACGCATTTCTACCTAGACTTAACTATCTTTATAAGCAAATAATATAGTAAATATGTAACTTAGATAATGCTAATCTTTATAAGTGAATACTAGCTTTAATTGTAACTATATACTAACCTATTATACTTATAGAACTTACATCTCTTATTAAGATGCCTAAGGATATAGCTAATAATCTAGAGTCGTTACTAGAGATTATTAGTCTTTATAGCTTATTCCTTACTATTCAAGATAGTACTATCTATTTTATGCATTAGTCTGTAAAGGACTTTTTATTTACTAAGGCATTTAATAAAGTTTTTCCCTTTAGAAAAGAAAAGGCTTACTATATTATATTCTTAAGATTTCTCTAAGTTATGTCTAGAATGTTACAACGTAATATGTATAGATTACGCGCGTTAGAATATTCTATTAAGCAGGTTAAATAGCTAGACTTAGACCTATTAGTAATATTACGCTACTTATGTATCTACTAGGTTAATTACCTCTGTAACTAGAAACTTAACTCTCTTATAAATTATAATATTAACCTACGCAATAGAGGCGCTATTTATGAGTTTTTTTTAAAAAGAAATATCTGTACTAGCTAGAGTCTCTTAGCCTTTGCAAGGGCATGTCAAAGGGGGTAATTTTAATAGTAAAACTTAAGGCTTTAATTTAACGTAAAGCACCATCAAACCGCCCACACCATCGAATGGCCCAAAAATGCTTGGCAGAAAATCAAATATTCAACCTTTAATAACAATTTAAATATAAGAGCTATGAAGCTGAAATTTTAAATACAGATATATATAATATAGAATAAAAGGATTATAAAAAAGAATTCTAGGATTTCTAATAGCTTAGTAAGCTATATAAGTATAGAGAATTCTAGGTTCGCTTAAGCTTTATACCCTACAACACCTAATAAACTAGCTAAATAAATTATAATAACTTTAGAGCTAGTTTATGCATATATAATACACCTATTAGTACTAAAATTATAGCGTGCAGCCTAGACCTATTAGAGAATTAGCGTAGAGAGGTGTTAAGGTCTAGGGGGGCTTATTACTAGAGATAGCTTGAAGAGCTTTTTAGGTGACAAGGGTGCTTAAGGTTCTAGAGCTCGGTTAGTTCTCTAGAAGAGATATCAATTCGCGACACATAGTAGTACTCTAATAGTACGTAGTAATGTTTATCTAAAGGGCGTACACTTAGTAAACTTAAGTAAGCTTTCAATCATAGAGTATAAGATACTAAATAGATTGTAATCCTAAGTAGAAGGTTAAACATAACTTCTATAAGGTAGAGATTAGGTTCATCTATATACTAGTTGCGTCCTTTTATCTTATCTATCCTATCTGCCCTAGTTCCTTATAGGACCTCTAGGACTTCTAGGACGCTAGGATAGTTACGTGACTTTACTTACTATCCGTGACCTTCTATTTAGTTAGGGCGCGCAGCTAGTTATTATATAAGTATAGTAACTCTACTTCTAGATTATAACATTATCCCCCTTTTTAGTACTTAATGTCCTTATAAGTTAATAACTACCCTCTTATTCTATCTATTACTACTATCTACTCACTAATTATATTAATAGTCGCGGTTCCTTTGCTATAGTTACTTATTCCTACTACGTTAACTGCTAGCTCCCTTGCAAGCTATCACCCCTGCATAAGCGTTGTAATAACTGTACTCGCGCTAGGCGCGGTTCATGTAAACCCGCGGGTTTGCCCTTGCTAGATTTCTTAAAGATTAATAAGGAGATAGGTCGTCTTAAGGCGTTAGAGGAGGAAGAGAAGGCTTATTTACGTGTAGAGGAGGATGTCGCTAAGGCCGCTCTATAGCGCACCTGTCTAGTAAGGGAGAAGCTTTTAAGACTTTATAAATAAAAGAAACTACTTTATTAGAAGGAGCAGGAGATGTTTAATAAGAGAATGTCATCTATTAAAGAGTTAGAGGCGTTAGAAGCGTAAGAAGCTCTACTTTAGGATATTACTTTAGTAAATCTAGAGGCCGCGCTTAGTGCTACTACTATTAATTAGTCACTTTTCTAGAATGTTAATGCTAGTGTTTTAAGAGATACTTATAACCTATAAGGTGCGTGATTAGTTCCTACGTGTTTTTATTCTTTAAGTAACCTTTTTATTTAATTAGGTACTCCCTTCTTCCTTTCTAGTTTTTCTAGCCTATAATTCTTTTAACTTTAAATTTATTTTCTTCTTTAATTTTGTAATAGAATGTTTTTTATAATAGCGTTTTAGGGTCCACTAGCTCTAGTTTAGATACATGGAACACTAGATGTATCTTAGCTTCTTTAGGCAACTAGAGTTAGTAATGAATAAGGCTTATTTTAGCTTGTATTAAAAATAGTCTAACCTTAACGTTATCTAGTCCCTTGCTTAGCCTCTTTATGCGAAGATTTTTTGTAAGTAGGTATACCTTATCCCCCTTTTCTAGCTAAGGTGCCATTTTTCATTTTATGTTAGTATAAGAAATACTTTTGCGTTATGCCGTCTTAAGGCTATCCTATAACTATTAGTGTACGTTCTTCAAGTCCTCTATTATTATTAAGGCTGCTACTGCCTTGCCTCCTAGCAGTGTACGTTTAAAGAGATTTAGGTGCTTCCCATAGTTTGCGTAGAATAGCGTTTATCCTATTAATTCTAATATCTTATTATTATACGCTAATTAAGCTATAGGTAATAGGGAAACCTAATTGTTTTACTAGGTATTGCTATAGATTCGTAGGTATGTTTTCATTATATAATTTGTCCTTTTAGTCTGTCCATCCGTTTGTAGATGATATGCTATGGATAGCTTACATTTTATTCTAATTATAGCTATTAGTGTTTTCTAGTAGTTTAATGTAAAGAGCTTATCCCTATTACTAATAATTGACTTTAGCATGCCATGATGTCTAATGAGTTAGTCTAAGATTATGTATCTAAGTTATTCCGCGTTATAGTCGTTTCTAAATAGTATTATTTCCGCGTATTTCACAAATCTATTAATGATTACTAAGATAGCGTTATAGGTTATTCTAGTTATAAGGTCCCTTAATGTAGGTAGACTTATTATAAAGTCTATAGAGATGTCTTCTTATAGTATCTTTAGTAACTTAATAGGTTGCATCTCTCTGTATAATGCGTGTGTGCTATGTTTATTCCTTTAGTAGTCCGCACATTTACTAATAAAAGGTGTAACCTTTTCCTTTATACCTTTAAACTTATAATTCCTCTAAATTAGTTTAATAGTCCTTTAAATACTAGAGTGTCTATATATAGGGTCATCATGATGTTATCGTATAATCTCTTCCTATAACTCCTCTAGTACTTCATTATTGATTCGTAGGATGCTATTAAGCTATTAGGCTAGTCCTAAGGATCTATCCTTATTAGCTCGTAGTATTGGTGCTTTAATAGTTTCTCTTATTCCTATGATATCGCTTTGTTAGCTAAGGGCATCAGCTCGTCTGTTATCCTTGCTAGGTGTGTACACGATCTTAAACTTATACTATCTAAGTAACTTAGACTATCTAACTTGTCTTCTATTAAGTTATTTAGTTATCATAAAGTAGAGTAGGTTCTTATAGTTAGTAAAGATAGTAAGTTTAGAGTAGCTCTCTACGTAAACTCTCTAGTGCTTTAATAAATCTATAATAGCTATCAGCTCCTTGTCATGTACGTCGTATCATTCCTCTAGTCTAGAGAACTTTCTTAAGTAGTAGGTAATAGGGTGCTATTAGCTATCTCTTATCTAGCTAGCTATCACTCTAAGTGCAAGGTTAGATACGTCTATTTTAATCCTTATTAGTTCTCCACTCTTAAATGCTACTAGTACTAGTGGGCTTATGCATTTTTCCTTTAGAGTTTTAAATGCTTTTTCTTATTCTTCTATCCATGTGAAGCGTACGTCCTTCCTAGTGAGTCCTACTAGGGGTAGTGTTATCAAGGCGTATTCCTTAATAAACCTTCTATTAAAGTTGTAGAATCTAAGGAATTCCTACACCCCCTTAACTATTATTAGTACTAGCTAATCTTATACTACCTATATTTTCTTTAGGCTTATCTTAACCCCTATAGTGTTAACTATAAATCCTAGGAAGTTAAGTTCCTCCTTATAAAATTTGCACTTTTCTAGCTTAAGACGCAGGTTTGCAGCATCTAAGTATGAAAGTACTTACTTAACATGTCCCACATATTCTTTAACGTTTTCTAAATAGATAAGTATGTTATCTAAATATGTAATTATGAAAATATCTAGGCATGTTTATAACACGTTATTAATTAACGCTTAGAAAGTTACTAGGGCGTTAGTAAGACTAAAGGGCATCATAGTATACTTATAGTATTTATACTATATCCTAAACGCTGTCTTCTATTCTTTGCCTTCCTTTATACAGATAAGGTAATATATATCTTATAGGTTAAGGGCCGTAAATATCTTTGCATGCGCTAGTTAATCCTATAGTTCTCTAATATTAGGTAACGGGTAACAATTCTTAACTATAATCTCGTTTAATTTCTAAAAATCTATATATAGTTATAGTAATATATCCTTCTTTAGGGCGAAGAGGACTAGGTATCCTACTAGTAACTTTAACTCTCTAATATAGCCTTTTACTATACTTTTATTAATATAGTCTCGTAGAGCCTTTAGCTCTTTCTCTAATAGTTAATAGATTAGTCTAAAAGTTAGTTACTTTCCTTCCTATAGCATGATCTCATAGTCCTAGGGTTAATGCTTAGGTAGCGCTATAGCGCCTACGTCTTCTTAAAAGAGGTGCTCCTATTCTCTATACTCTTTAGAGATCTCTAGAGGTGCTTTTTTCTCCTTTACTCTTACTTGTTAATCTATTAACTAGATAGTATCTGTAGAGTTAACCATTCTTACTAAACGCGTCTTTATTAAAGTAATATTATTGATTGCCTTCTCATCTACTATTAATTACTGCTGATGCGTAGGCTTTAAAGTGCGCTAGTAGGCGCAGTTTACTAATGATATCGTATCATTCTTCTAGTTAATTACTAGGTTATACTTCTTTAGCTAAGGGATTCCTAATATAACGTTATAAGTAGCTATCCTAAAACAGTCTAGGGTAATCCATTCACTATAGTGGTAGATTTCTATAGGTACTAAGATAATCTTATCTCTTACTATTAGTTATTCTAGCATTACTTGTCCATTTGCTATAAGCAGTAGGTAGGGTTCACTTTTCTGAAATAGTCTTAGTCCTACTAAGATCACTACTTATATTAAGATGTAGTTTACTTACAATCCTAAGTCTACTAATGCCTTTATCCTCCTTCTACCAAGACGGATTAGGATCTTAATTAGACGTTCGCCTGCTGCTCCTAAGGTATACAGCCTTTTAGCAGTGTTAGGTGAGGGTCTAAAAAAGATGCTCTAAATCTATTCTTCTCTTTTTCCTTAGCGTGCCCTTCGTACCTAGGGTGTAAGCACGTTTACTACTTATCTTAAGTGTAAATACCATTGATAACTATGTTTATTTTTATTAGTTCTGTGGGGTCTTCCTTGCCTAGGAACTATAGTCATGCTTATTTATTATATAAGTATATTAGGTACTTATTATTATAGTAGTCGTACCATTTAAACTTACAGTCCTTCTTAATAGTTAGAAAATAATTTGCTCTTACCTTTACATTATAGTAGGTAAGATAACTATTATTATTACACTAGGTAAAGCTAAGTCTTTTATAGTTTCTATTTTAATAGTCTATATTATAACGTAGTTCTTTAGACATCTCTTTTTATATAGCTTATTAGAATCCTTCCTTTACCTTAAGCTCTTAGCCTACCTAGTTAGCTTGCCTTTCATAAGCTTTCTCTTACCTATGCCTTAGCTTTCGTTGCTTCCTAGGCCTAGGGTTCAGATCTTCGTATAGGCACTCATCATTAAGTCCTACGCTTAGTTTTAGGTGTTAGTTGTTATACCCTAAACGTCCTTAATCTATTAGTTTGTTATTATCTAATGTAACTTTGCTATCATACTACATTAGGTCTTTATCCGTCCATCGTGGATAGTTTCCCTGCGTGATTTTAGTATAATATAATGTAGAATTATAGGGATCTTAGTCTTCTTTTCTAAGGTATTCTTCTTTTCTACTAATAATTTAAAGAGCTCTATCTGCCTATAATGTCCTATTATTATCCTTAGCTTGTTCACTAAGTAGGTAGTCCTAAAGTTATTATTCTTTCACATTTAAGGGTTAGTTAGGTTTATTAAGGAAGTCCTAGACTTTATTATCTATAGTGTCTACTTCCTTATTATGCTATATCTAATTAGCGGCCTTACTAACCCTTTTTCTAATAGATAACTCTTATAGTTTTCGTCTAACAGCGTCTCCTCTTTCTTTACCTAAATTAATCACTTCTTATTTATCATTTTCTTTAACGCTAGGGAGGTAACCTAAGGCATAGGATGTCGTAATTATATTTAACTACTATTAGACTATATACTTAGCTCTTCCTAGCTTCGCATGGCAGTTTCTAGCGATGTGGCCTATCTTCCCGCATAAGTAGCACGTCCTAGCTTCTTTCTCATGGTGGTGGCCCTTCCCTTTCCCCTTTTCAACGTTATTAAGTTGCATTAGCTATAACCCGTAAGGGTCTAAGTATTAATTCTTTTACTTCGTCATAGGGAAGTACCTTAGCTTAGTGTAAGTACTCTTTAATTTGCCTATGCTAAGTCTGCTGCGCCTATCCTAGCGTAACTCTAAAGCTAACTCATATAACTCTACGTTAATTCTGATAGATTCCTAGTACAGTTCCTCTAAGGTAGTTAGAGTAGCTCTAGATCTTATAAGCTTAGTCTTAATAGTATCCTTAAGGCCTTATCTATACATAGTCATGAGTACCTTATCCTCTTAGCCTATCTGAATTACGTAGTGCTAGAACTCCACAGCGTATTCAGTAGCTAATTATTATTATTTAAGGCGTTGCACTACCCTTCCTGCAACTAATTCTTCATTTAAGACTCTAAAGACCTATTAGAGATAGGTCTTAAACTAGGCGTAGTCCTTAAAGAGTATTATAACTTTATTATTATTATTATTATTATTGTCTAAGTACTTAATAAGATAAGGGTTAATCTATCATTAGGCGTTGCCACGCATGTAGGTCATAATAAAGGAGGCTTTATCTATATCCTTAATAGTGCTAGCTGCGAACTTAAAGTACAAGTTAATTTATAGAAGCTATCCTTTAAGTTTAGTGTAATCTTTATAGTAGAGATCTAGCTTAGCGACCTTACTAGTATTACTATAGGATTAGGTATTATGTATCTTAGATATCCTTCTAAGGGTGTTTAAAATGTTAAGGTCTAGGGGGGCTTATTACTAGAGATAGCTTAAAGAGCTTTTTAGGTGATAAGGGTACTTAAGGTTCTAGAGCTTAGTTAGTTCTCTAGAAGAGATATTAATTCATGATATATAGTAGTACTTTAATAGTACGTAGTAATATTTATCTAAAGGGCGTACACTTAGTAAACTTAGGTAAGCTTTTAATTATAGAGTATAAGATACTAAATAGATTATAATCCTAAGTAGAAGGTTAAACACGACTTATATAAGGTAGAGATTAGGTTTATTTATATACTAGTTATGTCCTTTCATCCTATCTATCCTATCTATCCTAGTTTCTCATGGGACCTCTAGGACTTCTAGGACGCTAGGATAGTCACGTGACTTTGCTTACCATCTGTGACCTCCTGTTTAGTTAGGGCGTGCAGCTGATTATTACATAAGTGTGGCGACCCCACTTCTAGATCGTAACAAGAGGGTAGAGATTCCTAAAATTAGAAAGATATAAATAAATATTTTATCTAGCTAGATATTCTTACTTCCTTTCTTTTAATAAACTTTACATATATATATAGTAGTAATATAAATAGTTAGCTATAAAAGATTAGCTTATATAAGCTTTATAATAAGGCAGTGTCTAAATTTTCTAAAAATCTATACTTCCTAAGCTAGATCTTTTAGTTTTAGAGGTATTTACTTACTTTAAACTTAAATATAGCTTTATTTAGTATATACTATCATCCTCTTAAGAAGGAAGTAAGGATATCTAGTATATATAACTTTATTTAAAGGGATTACTAACTTTTCTTACCCTCTACCTTCTACC
This sequence comes from Byssothecium circinans, assembly GCA_010015675.1. NCBI lineage: Eukaryota > Fungi > Ascomycota > Dothideomycetes > Pleosporales > Massarinaceae > Byssothecium > Byssothecium circinans. The sequence goes on from ML976983.1 coordinate 939,555, forward strand.
TCTTATAATAGCCTTAATTCTAGGTCGCACGCTATAAACTCTTAAATAGCTATTAACTAATATAGTAATAAGTAAGTCCTAAAAGTTATATAGTATAATACTAACGTTTAGGTATTAATCTATAGTATAAGGTAGATTTTAGGTACTAATACTTTATAGGTTAATAACTATTTTATTACGTAAGCTATAGCTATAAGAATTTAATACCTACTAGATTATATATATATCTATCTAGGTTTAAAATTTCCAAAGAAAATATTAAGGTTTAGCTTTGTTATTAAGATAATACTCTTTAGTTTTCGCTACCAAGCATTTTTAGGCGGTTCGATAGTGTGGGCGGTTCGATGGTGCTTTACGTTATGTAATTTATAAATTAATGATGCTACCTATAGATTATGCATGCTAACATAACCTAGGAAAGAGCAGATGCGCTAGCATTAGTTAAGATAATTTAAGATACGCACTAATTTATTATGCGTTATAAGTAAGCAATAGAGAATAGTCCTTTTTAGGCGTATATGTCTACACTCTTGTTTAGTCTAGCCCGTAGCTTAATAAGAAGCCTTTTTAAGAAGGAAGAGCTAACGTAGATTATAATAAAGCTAGGTATAAAAGATAAATAAAGTACCTACTTACAGATGCTAGAGGGCTATAGTAATAAAGTTAAGTTAGTTACTTTTTCCTATAACTTAACATGACTAGCGTTAGCGTTAGACGATGACATAATTAAGATCTAGGATACTAGTAGTAGTAAGTACCTATAGATACTTAAGAGTTATAGTAGTTTAGTTAACTTAGTTACTTTCTTTTATAACTTAACACGGCTAGTGTTAGTATTATATAATAGGATAGTTAAGATCTAGGATACTAGTAGTAGCAAGTACTTATAAACGCTTAAAAGTTATAGTAGTTTAGTTCTTTTAGTTACTTTTTCCTATAACTTAATATGGTTCACGTTAGTGTTACATGATAGGATAGTTAAAATCTAGGATACTAGTAGTAGTAAATGCCTGCAGATACTTAAAAGTTATAATAGTATAGTTAACTTAGTTACTTTCTCCTATAACTAAATATAGCTAGCGTTAGCGTTAAATAATAATACTATTAAGATCTAAGATACTAGTAGTAGCAAGTGCCTATAAACGCTTAGAAGTTATAATAGTTTAGTTCTTTTAGTTACCTTCTCCTATAACTTAATACGGCTAGCGTTAGTATTAGATAATGATATAGTTAAGATCTAAGATAATAGTAGTAGTAAGTGCCTATAGACGCTTAAGAGTTATAGTAGTTTAGTTCTTTTAGTTACCTTCTTTTATAACTTAATACGGCTCGCGTTAGTGTTACATGATAGGATAGTTAAGACCTAGGATACTAGTAGTAGTAAGTGCTTATAGACACTTAAGAGCTATAGTAGTTAGGTTAACTTAGTTACTTTCTCTTATAACTTAATACGGCTCACGTTAGCGTTAGAGGACATAATAGTTAAAATCTAGGACGCTAGCAGTAGAGAGTACCTATAGATGCTTGAAAGCTATAGTAAATTAGTCTAGTTAGTTACCTTATCTAATAACTTGTTACTACTTACATTAGCGTTAGATAATTAGACGGTTAAAATCTAGGATGCTAGTAGTAGAGAATACCTATAGATACTTAAAGACTATAGTAATTTAGTCTAGTTAATTACTTTCTTCTATGATTTAGCCTAGCTCGCGTTAGCATTAGGCGACATAGTTAAGATCTAGGATGTTAGCAATAGTAAGTGCTTATAGATACTTAAGAACTATAACAAATTAGTCTACTTAGTTGCCTTTTCCTACAACTTAACACAGCTCGCGTTAGCGTTACATGATGGGATGGTCAAGATCTAGGACCTAAGTAGTAAAAAGTACCTATAAATACTAAGTATAAGTAAGATACTTTTTAATATATTATAGGATACTATTAGCTTATATCTTTAAACTAAAATTAGTACTCTTAATATTAGTACTAAAGTAGGATTAACTATAATGTATTCCACCACCGAGCGCGCTAAAATTTGCTTGGCGGAAAATCAAAGATTCAACCTTTAATAACAATTTAAATACTTAAGCTATTAAGCTAAAATTTTAAATATAGATATATATAATATAGACTAAAAGGATTATAAAAGAATATTCTAGGATTTCTAATAGCTTAGTAAGCTATATAGGTATAGAGAATACTAGGGTTACATTAGGTTTATAGCCTATAACACCTACTAAACTAGCTAAATAAGTAAGTTATAATAACTTTAGAGCTAGTTTATATATATATAATACACCTATTAGTACTAAAATTATAGCGTGCAGCCTAGACCTATTAGAGAATTAGCGTAGGGAGGGTAGAGATTCCTAAAATTAGAAAACTATAATTAAATATTTTATCTAGCTAGATATTCTTACTTCCTTTCTTTTAATAAACTTTATATATATATATAGTAGTAATATAAATAGTTAGCCATAAGAAAATAGCTTATATAAGCTATATTATAAGGCAGTGTTAGGATTTTTATAAAAACCTATACTTCTTAAGCTAGATCTTTAGTTTAAAAGGTATTTACTTACTTTAAACTTATATATAGCTTTATTTAGTATATACTATCCTCCTCCCAAGAAGAAAGTATAGCTTTCTAATATATATAACTTTATTTAGAAGGTTTCCTAATTTTTTATACCC
>ML976983.1:943242-960251 GCA_010015675.1 Byssothecium circinans
CGGTGGTGTGGGCGGTTCGGTGGTGCTTTACGTTAATAAGTAAATCCTAAAAGTTATATAGCCTATTAGTAACGTTTAGCTATTAATCTATAGGTAAAGGTAGGTTTTACTTAAGATTTCTTCTCTTACTAATAACTACTACATTACGTTAGCTATAGCTATCTAAATTTAATACCTACTAGATTATATATATATCTATCTAGGTTAAAAATTTGAAAAGAAAATATTAAGGTTTGGCTTTGTTATTAAGATAATACTATTTGATTTTCCTTGCCAAGAAATTCTGGCGCGCTCGGTAGTGTGGCGCGCTCAGTAGTGGAATACGTTAGTACTAACTATTACTAAGCCTTTTAATGCTTAATATTATTTAAGCTTAGATAGGGCATAGAGAATATATAATTTAGAGAACTTAGTATAGCTACCTTTAGAGTATTAGCTATTCTATTTAGCTATATTAGGGAAAATGATAGGTATCAGCACTACATCTAGGAAGGTATAGATATGCAATATTAAGCTTAATAAATCTTAAGAACGTAGGGCTTTTCTATAGAAATAGCTAATTATTTTATCATTTTATTATATTTCTATTCTAATAAAGGGGGTTTAGAACAAACTTAAATATTATATTTAAGGTAATTTACTATAACGTATTCTACTATTAAGCGCGCTAAACTATCAAGCGCTATAGTTTTCCTTAGCAACACTAATACTATACTTATCATGAAATGCCTTAACTAATAAACCCATTACTTATTTAATAAGAAGGTAGAATTAAGCTTGCCCTTTAGGCTTACTATTTAGGCTAATTTCTAAGCCTCTAACGCGCTGCTGAAGCCTTTAACGTTCGCCATTAAACCCTCTCTTAACGCACGCGCGGAATCACCTTTCGACTAGAAATAGTTCTAAACTATTTGAAACTGTTCTAAACTAAAGAGGACACGCTTATATAATATATCCTTAATCTTAATTTATGAGGATTCGCGCCTACATTAGGCGAAGTGTTAAATATAGCAAATAAACTACTAGGTAAGTAGGGTAGTAAGAAAGTAGGCATTAACTAGGTAGCATAGTTTGTAAACTATTTAGAACTATTATAAATAGCCTAGAACTATTTAAAGGACTATTAAAGAGTTCTATAGGAGGATCCTAAGGTAGTTAGCGCGTAGTTTAAGCTTATATAGGATACTAAAGCAAAGTATAGCATACATAATAATGATATACATAACTTTAATAAGACTAGCTTTTAGATAGGTATTATTAGCTCTATAAAAGTAGTTACTAGCTTAAAGAGGCGAGCAAGGCCTATAATAGTTTAGCTAGGCAATAAAGAGTAGGTAATAGAGATCTAGAGTATATATTTAAATAGTATATTTACCTTATTATTTATTATATATAAAGGACGCGTCTACATCTCTTTATAGTATTAGGAAGCTAATATACTACGCAATTAGAAGCTTTCAGTCTTAGAGAATAGATAAATAAATAATAAGCTTAGTCTTACGTAGTTAAAGCACTTTAACGCGCATACAAAGAGCTAAATAGTAGGCGCCTATTAGTTGCTAATTTTAGATGGCCATGAAAAGCCACCTAAATCAAGATTTCAAGGATTATTATTAAGATAATAAGATCCTTACGCTCTATATGCTACCGCACTTGTTACACATCCTCTAGCTACTTGATATGGTGTTATTCTCGCCATTTAAGCGTAAGTACTCTAAGATCATTTAGGGCTTAGCGTAATAGCGCGTGTTATAAGATAGTGTATAAGCGCAGCCACGTAGGAATGATACGCTTAGGGAGAGTATTAGATAGTAGGGCGCTAGGAAGGGTCAAGGCGTCAATCACGTGATCATGATCCCGCTAAGGCTTAAAGATCCTATATATCCTAGGATTAGGCAGAGATCTAGGGAGCAGAAGGAGCAGAAGCTCTAGGCGAGATCAAGAACTCATTAGAGGAATAGAGTAAGTAGTATAAAGACTAGATAGATTTTCTTTATCTTTCTAATTCTAGTTCTTTGTAGTTAACTCTCTATAGTTTATCTCTTACCTAGATTAATACTTAGTTATTCTATAGTTTATTATAGAATTAGTTACTTTATACGTTTACCTCTTAAACTACTAAAGACTAACTACCTAACGTATACACTAACTAACCTCCCCTAATATAGATTAGGATTAGGTAAGTATTCCTATTAGTAATACTTTGACTACCTATAGGTTTAAGAACCTAAACGTACGTTATAGCAGCTCCTGCTACCCTACGTACTACTAGCAGTAGTATTAATACACCTACTTTAAGTCTAGTATTAGTGATAGCTAGTTAGGTTAACTAGATATAGCAATAGGCTAAATAAATTAATAGGTTAATATAGGTGATTACTTAACTCTAAGTCAAGGACACTATACCCTGTAGAAAGATTATAGCGCTAGAAAAGTATAATAGAGGATAAGATAGCTTAAAGCTATTCCTTACTAATATAGATTTATACTATTAGTTCAACTCTATAACGGGGGATTAAGATAAGATCCTCGCGGCTAGTATACATCTAAAAGATAAGGTAGCCACTTAGATGCAACTTTTTATAGATGATTATCTTATAAATAAGATAAAGTATTATAAAGATGACATGAAGGCCATCTTTAAAAGCTAGACAGCATTTAAAGAAAAGATTTAGAAGGTGTTTAGAGAACTTAATAAAGAGACCTAGGTAGAGCAAAAGATATCTCAGATCTAGTAAGAGAGGTTAGTCGCGAAGTATATAATAGAGTTTAAGCAGCTATAGTTAAAGATTAATTAGGATGATACGCCATTATGCACAGCCTTCTATAATAGGCTGAAGGAGACTATTAAGGATAGGATAATCTATTATAATAAGCTAGATGACTTATAAGATATAATTAACCTAGCTACCTAAATTAATAACTAACTCTATAAATAAGTACTATAGAAGAAGTAAAGGGACACTATAGTTATTCCTAACTCTAGAAGATATAGAAAGCTAAAGACGCCATAATATAACTATAATAGTAATATAGTAATAATAGATAAAATCTAAAAAAAAAAAGTAATCTAATAAGGGTAAGGGAAAATAGCTAGATAGCCTAACCCATAAATAATACTAGGAATGTTTTAAGAAGAAAGCATGTCTCTACTTCCGCAGAGACTACCTAAAGAATTAAGGATAAGCTAGTAAGCTTAGGGTAATTAAGATTAGGATAATTAGATTCTAGGTAACAGGGACTAAGGAAGACGAACTAGAGATACTATAATAGTAACCTACTCCTTACCTACCTTTAGAATAGGGTTAAGTAATAGAACTATCTAATAAGGATATTAGTAACATGGAACCTATCTTAGCCTAGATAATAAGCTCTAAAGTTAAGCATAAAATAACTTATCCTTTAAACTAGATAGACAACTACGAGGTCCTTTAATAGCTTAAAGAAGGTCTATGCTAGATGTATAGAGGAAACTTACATAAAGGAGACACTTACACCTAAGATATATTTGTACGCGGAGGATATGCTAATGAAGCTGTAGTAGAAGTAATAAAAGAATAAGGCCTACAGATAAAAGTATGATAAATTAAAGTTAATGATGAATATAGTAAGGTTAATTAGTATAACTATATAAGAGAGCATTATATACTTTATATATAAGAAAGGAGGAGCGTGTAACACACGCCTAGATAAGCCTCTTACGCCTTACTTCCTAATAAAGATTGCTTAGAAGATGATTGCCACATACACTACTTTAAGTACTAGTAACAATGGCATGAACGCCTAGGTTAGAACAGATGCTATGACACGCATTGCTAGCTACATTAGCTAAGTAAGCATGTTGCAGGATACTAGCTAGCCGGTCAGATAGACGGCAAGGTGTTAGTATATAAAAATAACGCGTGCCTGCACTAATATCCTATAGGGTATCCTAGGGATGATAAATATGAGGAGCTTAAATAAAACTAATGCAATGTACTACCTAAGTATATGTTCTACCTCCTCCTAAAGGAAGAAGTAGTATAGACTAGGTGCAGAGCTAACTATAAGCTACTACTCCCTTCTAAGTGCTTAGCAGACGTATGCTAACGTCACGAATACCTAGCACTTCCTAATGAAATAAAGGAAGATGCCTTTAGAAGGAAGCACGCACTTACATGATAAGTATAGTGGACGTTACTAGATTAGTAATACTAGTTACGGAGCCATCTAGAGAGAAGGGTAGCTAAAGATAATATCTTATATACTTAGACTATAAGACGCCCTCCTAGAGCTATTAGGAAAGAAAGTTACGCTAACTTGCCTTATGACTAGTGCTACAATAACTTATATCAAGAACATTTATTAGAGAAACTCTAAAAAGGATTCCTACGAAGGGATGACCTACTAATAGAGCATAGATGCCTATCATAGACAGCGTGTTATAATGACAGCTATCTAATCTACTTATCTAATAAGTAAGGATTAGGTTAGTTTCTAAAGAAACCTAGAGGGTTAAAAAACTAGAATGCTACTAGGGATAGAGTCACGCTAGTAAGAGCTTTTCTATGATAACCCTATATAACGTATGACACCTAGATCTACTAATTAATTAACTAAAGGTAGAGGTGCGCGTACATAGATGTAGGCTTATAGCACTAGTAGATAGTAGAGCTATATAGATAATTATCTCCTTATAAGTAGTTAAGAGATTTAACATACCCTATTAAGATAAGGAACGTCTAATATAAGTAGTATTAGCTAATAATAGACTAATATCCTACGGTAATAGATTCTTAAGGTTAGAAACCTAAGAAGTATCATTCTACGTACTTAGAATTAAGGACATAACATCCCTTAACATTATAGATCTTAGTAAAGAAGACATGTTAATTAGTTATAATTAGCTTAGGAAGCATAATCCTGCCATAGATTAGTAGAAAGGTATGATGTTCTATTAAGAACTAGCGCGCAAGGTTACTAGAACATATTATAGAAGATTAAGCCTAATAATCTAGAGCTTACCTAGTTAGACTAGATGGATTAGTAAGATATTACCTTATAAGATTAAGAAGATCTATAAGAAGGACCCTTTATAATTAGGAGTTATTTAGATATAGAAAGTTACGCCTATAAAGGATGAACCCTAACTAATAATACTACTAGAATATAAAGAGTTTTAAGATCTATTTAAAGAGTAGGAAGAAACCGTATTACTAGACTACTAGGAATAGGATTATAAGATTTACCTAGAAGAAGGCGTGAAGTTACGCCTAGGACTAATATATCTACTTACGCAAGACTAGTAGAAGGAGCTAAGGACTTACATTAAAAAGAATATAAGGTAAGGATACATATAAGAGAGTATAAGCCTAATAGCTTTACTAATTCTCTTTATCCCTAAGAAAAATAGAAAGCTATAACTCTATATAGACTATAGATAGCTTAACCATGTTATAAGGAAGAATTAATACTCTCTTCCTCTAATCTAGGAACTTATAGACCACCTCTAAGGAGTTAAGTAGATTATAAAATTTAATATATAAGATAGTTTCTATTAAATATAAATAGCTAAGAGCTTTAAATGACTAACGGCCTTTAAGACTTATTATAGGTTATATAAGTATACAGTTATGCCCTTTAGTTTAACAAACGCGCTAGTAATATTTTAGGCGCTTATTAATAAAGTACTTTATGAATACTTAGACGTCTTTATAATAGCTTACCTAGACGATATACTAGTATATACGTTAGGAACGCTTAAAGATTATATTAAACATGTTAAAAAAGTGCTTAGGAAGCTTAGAGAATATTAATTACCCCTATAGCTAGAAAAATGTGAATTCTACGTTATAGAGATGGATTACTTAGGATTTATCATCTTACGAGAAGGTATTGCTATAGGCCTAAAGAAAGTTAGGGCTATATAGGATATAAAAGCGCCTAAAATAGTTAAGGACGTGTAATCCTTTTTAGGGTTTACAAACTTCTATTAAAAGTTTATTTAGGGGTACTTAAAAACTACGGCGCCTCTTATAGAGATTACTAAGAAGGAAAAGGGATTCTATTAGAGATAGGAATAGTAGAGGGCTTTTAAAAAGTTTAAGGAATTATTCTTATTAGCCCTCATGCTATAAATGCATGACCTAGAATAACTACTGCGAGTGGAAACAGATGCATTAGATTACGCCTTAGGAGTAATCCTCTTATAGTAAGGTAATAATAAGAAGTAGAAACTAGTATTCTACTACTTATAAAAGTTTATAAGCATAGAGCTTAACTATGATATTTATAATAAGGAACTACTAGTGATAGTAGACGCCTTTAAATAATAGTAAGCCTAGTTAGTTAGCGCTAAATACTAGGTAGAGGTATATTTAGATTACTAAAACCTAATAAGTTTTATAATAACTAAGAAACTTAACTAATAATAGGTTAGATAGGCTAAAATAATAGTAGGCTATAATTTTAAGGTATACTATTACTTAGGATTACTAAATAGAGTAGCAGATGCCTTTAGCTAGAAATCTAACCTTTAGGAAATAAATAGACCTATCACGTACGACGTAGTCCTATAGAAGGGTAGTAATAGTAGTCTAAGATATAATTAACCCTAATTAGTCTAGGTAGCTAGGATTAATTACTAGAGACTAGAGGTACGTAACTTTGCAGACTATAATTACTTAACCCTAGAAAAGAGGGTAGAATATAATTTAGTTAAACACCTTAAGGCGAGACCGCCTAGGGATAAGGAGTAATAAATTATACTATGCGAAGCCCTTACACTAACCCTAATACGAAAACTACATAAGTCTAAAAAATATAGACACCCTAGGATTAATAAAATAGTTTAATAGATTTTAAATAAGTACTTAATACCTAATGTATAAAAAATAGTTTAGAAAGCAATAGGTAACTATTTAGGATGTTCTAAGAATAAGCCTAAGAGATATAAGCCCTATAGTCTACTTTAATTACTAGAACTACCTATACGCCCATAGATTAGTATCATGGTGGACTTTATTATAAAGCTCCTAAAATTATTAGAACCTAGATTAGCATAGCTATGTAACTTAATATTAGTAATTATTAATTAATTAACTAAAGCATTAATATTTATACTAATAGAAGAAATAGTTATAGCTAAAGAAATAGCTTACAAAGTAACTAAGGCACTCATTAGCTAACATGGTATGCTAGAATAGTTTATTACTAATCATAGAATACTGTTTACCTCTAAATATTAGAGCACGTTCTTAGTAAAACTTAGAGTTAATAAGAAGCTTTTAACTAGCTTTTATCTATAGATAGATAGTTAGATAGAATAAATAAACTAGACACTAGAATAGTATCTAAGGATGTACACTAATAAGCTATAGGATAACTAGGTTAAACTCCTACTAATAGCGTAATTAGCCTATAATAGCATAAGATCTATAATAATAGGATACTTACCGTATTACGCAAACTATGGATATAAGCTAGTTACTTATTAAAACCCTAAGAACGTTAAGAGTCTTTTAGTAGAAGCTAATGATAAGGCATGACTACTTTACAAATTACATAATGAATTAAGCTAATGAATTACTTAATAGAACCTCATGATAGCTAAATTAGTAAATAAGAAAAGGCTTAAGGGACTAACCCTTAAAGAGGGGGATAAAGTTTTCTAATTATAAAAGAATTTAAAAACTAAACGGCCATGCAATAAACTAGATAACCTCTAAATAGAACTATTCTAGATCCTAGAGGCTAAGAGACTAGTAACGTTTAAACTAGAGCTCCTTAAAAGCATGCACATATACCCTATCTTTTATAAATTACTCCTTAAACTAGCACCACTGGACGCTAAAGTTAAGACATAAATTAAGCTTAAAGATAAAGTTTATAAGGTTAAGGAAATTAAGGACCTATAGAAATTTAAACGTTAGTAGAAGTACTTAGTTAAATAGAAGGACTAGCTAGATAGCTAGAATACCTAGGAACTAATACGAAATCTTATAGATTATAAGGAATTAGTGAAGGACTACTACTAATAGTATCTAGAGGTGATAACTCCGTGTTTACTAGAAAAGTAGAAAAGTTAAAGGATAAAGAAGGGTTAAAAGAAGATAAGGAAGGATTAGCCTATAACTAGCCTAGGTTAGCTAATGATAGTTTAGATAGTAGTAGTTTAAGTAAAGTAGTAGCCTCTATACTTTTTAAAGTCTCTATCTCTTACGTAGCGTCTATTATGCTTAGGACACGGTAATCCTAGTTTATAAAAGAATACTTATAGGCTTTAAGTTTAGCTAGCTCCACGTAAAGCTGAGCGGACTTAGCCTAAAGCCACGCAGCCTTAACCTTAGAATAAAGAAGTGTAATTTACTTCTTTTCTTTCTCTATCTATACTTTCTCCTACTCCTCTTTAGGAACAAATAGACTGCACTTAGTATAAACTTAGATATAAGTGGCGCACTAACTAGTAGCTATATTAATAAAATAATAAAGCTTACGCTTTTAATAATGCTTATAACCTAGTGTTATCTCTAGCCCTTAAGAATAGATTTAGTTAGCATAATAATAATAACGCGTGGTTAATAACTTAGACGGAACCTTAGGTATAGTTAAGGAAAGGTTAGTAAAACCCTAGAGGAGGTTATAATACTATAAGTAACTAGGGACATGCATAACTTATATACTAGCTATAAGAAGAAGAGGCATAGCAGACATACCTCCTAGGATATTAGGATGATAACCTTAAAGAGGGGGATAATGTTATAAGATAGTATATAAGCGCAGCTACGCAGGAATAATACGCTTAGGGAGAGTATTAGATAGTAGAGCGCTAGGAAGGATTAGGGCGTTAATTACGTAATTATGATCCTACTAAGGCTTAAAGATCCTATAGATCCTAGGATTAGGTAGAGATCTAAGGAGTAGAAGGAGTAGAAGCTCTAGGTAGGATTAAAGACTTATTAAAGGAATAGAGTAAGTAGTATAAAGACTAGATAGATTTTCTTTATCTTTCTAATTCTAGTTCTTTATAGTTAACTCTCTATAGTTCATCTCTTACCTAGATTAATACTTAGTTATTCTATAGTTTATTATAGAATTAGTTGCTTTATACGTTTACCTCTTAAACTACTAAAGACTAACTACCTAACGTATACACTAACTAACCTCCCCTAACATAGATTAGGATTAGGCAAGTATTCCTATTAGTAATAGGGCGTCTTTTACGTTAATAAGGAAGCGTTCCTACTAGCCTTTAAAGACGCGTTTTTAAGCGTGTTTATGGTTTAGAACTGTTAAAAGGCCTTTAAGGTAATAAGGCTAGGCCTTCTAAACGCGTAGATAGTACTTAATTACTTTAATATGCGTATACGTACCCTACTAGGACCCCTACTACTAAAGGCGCCATAGCTATTAAGGACTCTAAGTAATATACGTGAATTTAGCTTTTAGTTAAAGTTTATACGTGATTCTATTACTTAATCACCATGGATGGCGTAGGGTAGGCTTTTACAGCTTATTAAAGATGCTAAGTTAGTGCTGCATAGTACTACGCTTATAAAGTCGCGCATTAAAGACCTTAAAAAGCAACTTAAGGTAATAACTAAGCGTAAAACACGTAAGTGTAAGTATATTTAGAAGGGTAGTACTATAGAGTATAGTTCTATAGTAGACTAGAATAGTTCTAAACTATTAAGAATAGTTTAGAACTATAAAAGGGCGAGGGTAGAGGGTGAGAGTAAGGTGTAATAACTATAATAACTAGGTATTTAGCGCTATAGCAACTGCGGTAAGACTAGGTATAACATAAGAACTTATTAAGCTAATAAAGAGGGTTCTTCTAAGTTAGAGGCTAGTACTTAGTATATATTTTTAGATAGTAATGCGGACGATAATGATAATGCAGTTAAGTAAATTAGTGTTACTAAGGAAAACTAGCGCGCTTGATAGTTTAGTGCGCTTAATAGTAGAATACGTTAGAGAAAGTTTAAGGATCTAATACTAAGATAGCTAGTAATAAAATTATATATAAAGATTTATAATACCTACGTCTTATTAGAAGCAGATGAACGCCTTAATAATGCTAGCTAGGAGGATAGCTAACCCACACTAGCCGCAAGGCTATAAGGTAGCAAATTCTTTTTAGAGAGGTTAACTAAAGGTTATAGCTAAGGTTAAGTAAGGATTATAAGGCTGTAAGGCTAAAGTTAGCCCACCCGCTAAGACTCTGCATAGCTATAGGCCTAGTAGTTATTATAAATAAATTACATTATAATAATTATGTAGATGCGGGTTGTTTTATACTAGCTAAAATTAGTAGTTAGTTTGATTAAAAGTACTAACTAGAGTAGTAGCTTTGCATAAATTTAGTACGTGATAGTAGGTATAAGGCTAATAAGAATTTTTTAGTATTATAGTAAAGTTCTAAAGCTTAATAAGACCATTTATAAGTATTATAGAGTAGTAAGAGCTTAATAGTAGTGCTATAGAAAAAGAACTCTATTATGCTATTAAAGAAGGCTCTTTATAAATTAGATACAAATATGATAATACAAACGTAATTTATAGGTAAGAGGCGCCCTAGATCTTTAAAAATAGCTACAGTACATTATTTATACATAGTTTTAGTGAAGCTCAACATGTGCGCAGAGTTATAGCCGCTTAAAGTCAAAGTACCCCTTATATTTTGCGGTATAGTAGGTTTTGCGTGACCTAGGGATAGACGTTACTATATCTATGCGCGTAACGCCTAGATTCGCGTAACGCCCTACCTAATACCATCTCTAGCATCCTAAAGATGAGGCTGTAGAGCTACCTATAATAGCTATTATTATGAGATTTTGTAGTAGAGTAGTAAATAGAGGTATGTAATTAATTTATACTATTTAAATTTACTTAGAAGCTTAACGTTATAGCTACGCTATGTAGTCTTAAGTAGAACTACTAATATAGTACCTAAGGCCTTCTTAGTAGCTATAGTACTAACTACATGTTTCTAACGCTTTCTACTCTATAGAGATAGCTGCGCGGCCTTTCTCTTACCCTTTTAGGAAGATTGTAGAGCTTTTATAGCATTAGCTGCCTCCTTCTAGCGAGCGCGCTCTGCTGCCTTCTTAGCCCTCTTCTTCTCTCTTACCTTTTTAGCCTCCTCTCACGTAGCATGCTTTTCCTGCTAGATCTTCTCCTTATATAACTTAGCTGCCTTCTTTAGCTTTGCTATCTCTACTTTTTAAAGCTGCTGCTCCTTCTCCTCTTATTCCTTAACTAATTAATGAACATGTGCCTTCCTTACTTTTCTTAGTAACTAGAAGACTACTCTACTATAGTACTCTTTACGCTATTAAAGATCTAGAGCTTTACCCTTCTTCTTACACTTCTTTTTAATAGATAGCGCCTGCTTAACTCTATCTAACTTATAGTAGAGTAGCTTATTTTAAATAGATAGATAGTAGAGTAATTAATAAAGCTTCTATATATCTTTACTACTCTAATCCTTTACTATAGAGCGTATAAGCCTATCTATCTTTCTCTAGTTATGATTACTAAGTCCTAATAAAAAGCTATCTCCTAATTTCTAATCCTAGGCGAACCTTTTAAGGATAGGATTAGGATTAAGAGGTAATATACCTATTACTTTAAAAGAGCTAAAGATAGTTAATTCCTTAAAGGAGGCCTTCCACGCATTCTAGAATAAGGGGAAGAAGTCGCCTTTAGTAATAGAAACTAGGCCCTAACTTCTATTAAGGTAGCTTGATAGTTCTGCTAAGTAGGCTATTAATAGAGGCTTAAACATTACAATGTTAAGTAGCTAAAGTGTATAAGTTAAATAAAGAGGTAGGATAGTAAGTAGAATCCTATTTTAATTATAATAGTTAATAAAGTCTATAGTAATATAGGAGCTATAGCTATCTAGGATTAAGAGTTAATATAATTATTAGGTCTTCTCTCTTATATAGTAATTAAATACCTATTTAAGCTAAGTAAGCCTAATATTATTATTCATCTAGCTAGAGGATAATAAGGTAATAAAGACTTTATAATATCCTGCCTTAATATCCTCTACCTAGCTTAATTAGATGCCCTTATTAGCAGCCTCATAGATAAGGCTTAGTAGTAGAGCTAATCTATTAGCGTAGATACATGCTAGGAGTATAATCTACGCGTGATTACTATCCTAGAGTAATGCCCTAACCTCCTTCTTCTCCTACATTCACCTACTAAATACCCTTTTTAATCTGCTAATGATACTAATTAGGAAGCCTTTCTCATCTATATTATAGGTATGACAAGGATCTATCTAATATTAATTAATCTTGCTATGTAGGAGCTAAAAATAGAGGTGATATTTATCCTCTAAATTAGCCTTATAGCGATTACTGTCTATGCCAACTACCTATTGCGAGATAAGATAAATGCTGTACTAGTTAATGAAGTGAGTAACCCAGCTCTCACTAACTACCTCTTTGGCTATTGTAGAGGCAAAATTTCGTATTATCTCTCTTATAGGTGGCATGTGTCTCTCTATGAGTCCTTTGATATATTGTATAAGCTCCTGCTCTTGTTGTGAGTTAAGCTTCTGCTAGTTAATTGCCTTGGCTTTCTGAGGTGCCTGAGAGCCTTGGTGTCTTCGGCTGAGCGTAGAGCGATTAATACCGTATTTAGCTGCCATTTTCGTATATGAAAAATCTTCTCCTGGTTCCAGCGATTCGATTTCTTCAATCGCAGCCTGGATCGGGTCCATATTGGTGGATTTGTCGCGTGTTGAAGTTAGGGTTGATTTCGGTGGGCGGGGCGTTACTGTGACTAATCAGGCAACGCACGTTCTCACCCCGCGCACGCTTTTCTGAAATCCACCACAAACTTCAGAAATCCATAACTCCACCACCACACACGATATGGATGAGGCGATTGCAGCAATTGAATCGCTGAAGCTCAGAGAAAAACCTAATTACACTTAGATTGCGAAAAAATACAACGTTAATCGCACAACTCTGTCAAAACGCGCGCGCGGCGTTTAAGGCACCCGTGCAGATGCTAACTCTAAAATGCGACTCCTTAACCAAACCTAAGAACAACAGCTTATAAAATATATTAATAAGCTCTGCGTACGAGGCCTACTACTAATGAAAGTTATAATATGAAATTTCGCGCACTAGATTAGTAGAAAAGAGCCTAGAAAATGCTAAGTAGATTACTTTCTTACACGGCATAATATTAAGCTTATAAATAAGTAGATAACTAGTATTAATACCTAGCGCCACAGAGCTAACTTCGCCTTTAAATATAAGCTGTATTTTTAGCTCCTACGTAATAAGATTACCTAGTACGACGTTAAGCCACAAAATATCTATAATATAGATAAAAAAGGCTTCCTTATTAGGGTGCTTAGTAGGATAAAGAGAGTCTTCTCCTACTAGCGATATAATAGTAGGGAGATTAAGCAAATAATATAGGATAGTAATAGGGAGTAGATAATAATTATTACATGTATTTATGCTAATAGATTTACTCTTATATCTACCCTTATTTATTAAGCCGTTTCTAGAAACCTATAAGATTTATAGCTATAGGATTTTAATCCTATAATCTACCGCACCTTCTTTACCTTATTACTAAGTAGATAGACTAATAATGAGCTAGGCCTAGCGTAGTTAAAGCTCATATTTAATAGGGAGATAAAAGTAAAAGCGCGTTAGTTATATCACCTTTTAATCCTAGATAGGTATAGCTTATACGTAATAATAGATTTTATTAAATACTCTTTACTATCTACCCCCTACACGCTATCCATACGCTTCAACTACTTAACGTAGGTCTTTTTAAGCCTCTCTCCGCGGCGTACTCCTCTAAGCTAAGTGCCTTTATGTATAACTACTAGGGCATCTTATTAATTACTAAAAGAGACTCTTTCTACCTCTTCTATCGCGCGTGGCACATAGCCTTTAAAGAAGTGATAATTCTAAGCGCTTTTAAAGCTATAGGACTATTACTTTTTAATCCTAACATTATCCTTTAAAGATTTAATAAACGTGTAGAAGAAAGGCCCTCCTTAAGTAAAAGTAGCTTATTAGTACTCTTAGCTTTAGATTAGAGAAAAATTAAGCGCTTACTATAGTAGGTAGTAGAGGATCTCTATAACTGCTATACGCGTTAACTCTCTTATACTATCCACGTGATCTCCGCCTAAAAGCAGATACTATAGCATGAAAATGAGCGTTTACGTAAGGCTCTACTTAATAAGAAGAAGTGCTATTAACGCAGTAAACCCCTACTACTTAAAGCGCTAAAGGATTAGTATAGTAGCGCCGTATTTTAGTCGCCTACGAAGGTTTAGGACGCCCATAAGAGGCAGGTATAAAAGGACGCTAACGAGGAGGCTCTATAGCTTTAAAAGTTAGAGCAGCAACGCCTTAAGGAGTAGAAGAAGTAGGAGAAGAAGGATCTATAGGAGGAGTACGCGCGACTATGGCTAGCGGCCAAAGAAATCCACCTTTAATAGTAGTAGAGTAAGGCTATTAAGCGTGAGGAGGCGCGTATTATAAAATAGATTAAAAAATAACTCTACTAGGATCTACAGACCTCTAAAAAGGGTGCTAGGCGTCACGCAAAGGCTCCTTTACTACTCCCAGCACCTACTACTGCCCCTAAGGCTGTAGAGGTAGTTAAGATGGATATTAAAGATGTAGGGTCCTTGGTGCTGAAGGAAACGCGCACCCACAAAGTTCTCCCCCCACAACGCTATCGCACGTAATTTATCGCTCCTAATCAAATTTTCAAGCTCTCTTATTTACTCCTACAAAAAATTCGGCATCTGTAGCACCTATATCGCGCTGTAGAGCTTCATAAAGTGGGTGGCAGGCATCGTCAAAACCGTGCGCGGGGTGAGAACGTGCGTTGGCTGATTCAGCACGGTACGCGAATCCGGGCGTTACGCGCACGGACACGGTACTCAACACTCGCACTGCCAACCGAAACCTGCCCTGGGCGGCATAAAGGCCTGGTAGGAAGCCAGTCTACTGCCGCCTTTTTTCATGTGTTCTTTTTCTACGCATCTTCTTCTCCTTAACTCGCCTCTCTTGAGTCTTAACTATATCCACATTTATGCGTCCCAACCTGATCAAATATTCCCTCATGTCCTCAGGCGAAGTCTGAATGTGTTCCTCACGAATCCACGTGAGGTACTCCTCTATTCCTTCCGTAATCGCATCATTACTAAGGCCTTTAAATATTTCGCATGTTCGAGCAATTGCCAGCACTGCATCAGATGTGCAAAGTTTGAACAGGCCTTTCAGCTCGGCGTTCTTGGTCAAAATCTGGTCAAGATACATGCAGCCTTCAAGAACCTTGGCTTCAATGCTGGGGACCGAGGTGAGGTCCTTGTCATTTTCGAGCCAATGAACCACGCTAACGAAGTTGTACCATGACTGATTACAGCTTGTAAGTAAGTTATCGAAGCGCTCTTCAAGTTGGCATAACGCCAAGTCTGAAGGGTTCCCGCTGAGGGAATACTCACTTTTCCTACCACAATCCATAGTCGCTTTCTGGAAATGCTTTAGAAATTAAGCTGGAATTGAGCGGAGAGCTGAGTGTGATATTAGGTCTGAAGGTATGACTTCAAATGGCTGTTCTTGGACGGATGAGAGAATCGTGTAGTGGTGCATCTTATGTAGCTGTCGTTTCATAATGTATTGCGTTGTGCACTGTATTTAGCGCTCTTAACAGCTCCATGTGTATGCTTCAAATGACGACTACACAATGTTCTGCTTAGGTGCAGTTGCCTGTCCACGGACCCGGGGTAGATCGGCTGGCATTGATTTCGAAAATTGCTGTTATGGAAAACAAAGGCGCGAAGCTACGAATCTGAACCCGATTGAACAAAATCGATATGAAGAGGTCTTTACAACGCTTCTAGTTCTATTTCTATACTTCAGTCTTACAGGCAACAACACATCCGTACTTCAACTTGACACTTTCAATTGGAGTTTATATTAAGTTATCAGCGCAAATATCACCGAACTAGTTGTTTGAGTAATGCTTGTTTGTACTTCACTATATCGAGGGGTAACACCAGCCTCAAATAACGCCCATGAGGGAGGATCGACAATGCGTCGTCTCTTGGACATATGGCTTCCCTTTCAAGCCTCTTTCGTGATCCTAGCGTGCAAATCCATAGCAATTTCTATGTATCGATGCACTCACTGGCCGACGATTAGTTCCAACATCCCGCTTGGCCTGCTCCTTATCCACCTCCAGCAGTGCGTTCCGTAGCTCCACAACCTGCTCCACTCGCTGCCTATGGACCGTAGTATTATAGCGCCGCCTTCATGCGTCGTATGATTTCCGGTATGTGCTGAGCTTCGACTCCACCCCTTGCCTAACATCTTCGTCGCTCACGCCTTGGTCCATGCCACTCTGCCGGGCAAGTGCATATAGCGCACCCGGGGTAGCTTGCGCTAGGAATGTGTCAATGGAAGCGAGATTGGTGGCAGTAGCGTCAAGGTGTGTATAGACTGTCAAGGCCGCGGCTTCGAGTGAGACTGGCGTATTTGTTCGAGCCCCGTCCATGAGCACTGGCAGTGCTTGCTCATAGTTACCCCATAATTTCCGGGTAGCTTTGATGTGAGAGACGAAAGTTTCATTGAGGTCATGTAGGGCTTGGCTTGCGGCGTTTTCCGTGGTGCTGTATTTTGAGGAACAAGCCATGGTTAGTTTTTGGAGTTGCGGTTAAGGTTGATGTTCGTATGTTTTATGGTATAGGTGTTGTTAAGGAGGACAGAAGTAGTGGGGAAGTGACCAATATATGCATGGGTTACCGCGCGCTCTTAATCACCCAATCAGAGTTGGCAACAATCAAGTCGACTTGATAACTTGACTTGATTGACTTGATTGTATCAAGTCAATCAAGTCAATCAGGGAGGCGAAATTTAGCAAGTCAATCAAGCAAATCCTGCCGACTTGATTGACTTGATTGATAGACTTGAATCCCTAGGATCTTAGGGGTTTATCGTAGAATACTGGATCCTTAGAGTATAAGG
>ML976983.1:962661-1069169 GCA_010015675.1 Byssothecium circinans
GGCCACCGACTGTGAGAGGACCTTCTCGGAGCTAGGCGATTTGCTGGAGACGAGGCGTCTTCGTATGAAGGCAGATCTCCTCTCCGCTCTACAAAGCCTACGTAGCTGGAAGCGCCTTGGCTTAAAGCCTACGACGGCAGCAAAAAGTCCACGTAACGAAGCTATCTCTCCTGAAGAGCTGGAGACGATATACGAGATATACGGTAGTTAATTTACTACGCCTAAATTATACGTACAGTTATCAATCAAGTCAAACAAGTCAACAAGTCGAGCCTTATTTTTGCTATCAAGTCAATCAAGTCAAGCAAAAGCCACCAGATCCGTCAATCAATCAATCAATTCACCTCGACTTGATTGACTTGATTGTTGCCAACTCTGCACCCAATCAACAATGCACATTCACCGTCTATGTCTTAGCGGTGAATTCAGGCTTGAAGAGCCCACACAATGAACTAAAGTTTTTACAAACATTTTTAATTATTATTTCTCAGCAAATTTAGATATAAGTGATTGGTTTTGGAATTAGCTATTATATCTTCATCATGTTGTTGTAAGCAGTATGGACATGATAGAATATGGTCAGACCCATCTCCATATAAGGCTTGCTTACTGTTACGTGAGTGTACACCTGATTAGTGAGAAATCCGTTATGTATAAACCCAACATCAGTGTCCACCCAACCCAGGTGTTCTCGCGCCCCTTTTGTATTAGTCATCAATCATCCGAACGATTTGTACTATTCACAATGCTACTGTAAATCAACATCAAATAACAGGATCACACAACGCATGTACCAAGATCTCCTATTATTTCAATGTACTGTAGTGACGCTTAGAGACGCCTTGGCTTGTAGACTGATGCGATGGCTGGCAGCTTTATGGCAAGTGCACGGAAACGCCGTCTGCCAACGAGTCTGGAAAAGGAAGTTCCACAGTCTTATATAATAAATTGCCTTTTTCAAGCCCGAAGTCCACCCTCATCCAATGGCTCCTTACTCCGATACTGCTGTGCGCCTTCGTTTGACGGCTGCATCCTGCGTCCCGGAGTCGTCAACGCGCTTGCGCTTTCCATTTTCCCGCTCAGAAGGCTTCTCACCATCCACGGAACCTTTCTTCTCATTCACTGCCAAGGAAGCATTCTCGTATTCCTCCAAGCATTCACTCTCTACCTCCGCCGACTCATCCTCATCGTCCTCCGCCAAACATTCCTTCTCTAGATCCTCCGCACCCTCTGGGGCCAATTCGCCGCCTACTTCATTTGTCTTTACTCCCCCTAATATCCTCTTCAGTTTGTATAGCTTATCAATCTCCTCCAAAAGTGAAAACTCTGTTAGAAGTCCCCTTGCCCACTCACACGCCACCTTCCTGAAAGCCTCCACATGACTGCCTTTCCTGACAAACTCGTATGCTGATGTGTAGAACTCGATTTCCTCTGCTACCTGCTCCTTCAGCTCCTCGTCATTGTAGCTCCTATACTTGATACATGATCGTGCAATCGGGAACAAGGCTTCCATAGTACAGACATCGAGCAAGTCGCCGACTTGATTGAATTTCTCTTCGGCGGTGTCGAGATGAAGCAGAGCGTTGGCTAGATTGAAATGGACTTGTGCTGCCGTTTTGGTTTTGGATCGATCATATAGGGCGTCTTGTGCCGTCATGAAATTAGACATAGCGATGGAAGAAGCTTTGAACAGTGCGGCATATTCGTCGGTAATTTGTTTCAAGGTCCGACTCGATGCATCGCTCATGAACCCAATGTAGCTTACGTAGCGGCAAGACATAATGGGCACGATCGGGGTTTTGACCACGGTATGGTGTTGATGGTGGCGGGATCGCAAGGTGTGGAAGGTGATGGTTGGGGTCAAGGAAGGTTGCGCGAAACTGGGCGTGAGTTGCGTAGAGAAAGGTGAGGCAGCGGTACGAGGGAGAGTAGTCTAATATCCTTTTATCCTCATTGCTAAATAGCTTATTGTATAAGCATAGTGCAGCGCCCCGGCCCGTGAATGGCCGGTCTTGGCAAAAAAGTGAATCACTTCGCCGTGAACGCGTTGTGCGAATTCTATCTGCCTTAGATATGTCACTTAAATTATATACTGGAGATCAGCAACAGCAATTAAATTCTTACAAAGGAATTCAGGAAACTTAAAATTGGCTTATATCGACAGTCTGCCTAGGTAATAAAGCAAAAGTGAACTGAGGATTGCGTAACACTGAGCATGCAATCAAGGCATTCTCCGTTTGCATGTCCTTGCACTTTAACATCTCTTCTCATTATGAGACTCGGCGAGGATGATCAAGTCTCCAAGTCATCCGACACTCTCATGTCCAAAAGAACCCTACACGGTCAAACCAAATCCTAGTAGAGCTTGGGAATATCCTATGACTCCCTCCATCTGCTAAAGGCCACAGCGCAGAAATTCGGAGACCGCCCGCAGTTGACGTCTTTCTTCATTTGGCACCCCTCTCACCTTCACTGCCATCATAATCTTCACCTTGGAGATTGACTTACAGCCCGACATCGCCTTCTCTCCTACTTCTGAACCGCCTATCTGCAAATGAATTCAGCCAAGGGAGCTGCTAGCTGACCGCCACTTAATTTTATAACCACAATAGTCACATTGAGTCAGGGCAAGACGTTTTGCGGGCCTCGCTCTCGCTGAAAACGAGCAAAAACTGCATCTCCTCCACACCCATGGCGTCACGCATTGCGCGCAATGCCCCGCATCTCTCGTAAGAAAAGCAATAGATAAGTACGCTACACCTACTTACCATACGCAGGATCAGAAACCTCACCTTCGCCATCGTTATCATGGGAAAAACGAAGAGCGCTTCAACATGTATGAGCCCTTGCTGGTCACATACTCCGACTTCTCCGCGCAGCTCTCGGGGGCGGTTTCAAAGAAGCATACGTGAAGACGGTCAAGCTTCAGGATGAGAGGATAGGCACTGTCGAGCTCTTCGATCACTGACTGTATTATCAGCGGTTCCCCAATGAGAGAAAAGGCGACGGAACCGACCTTCTCGCAAAGTGGAAGGATGACAAAAACTGCACAAGCAGGAACTGGAAGGTCGACCGCCTCATGAAGCTGTACATCTTTGGAGACAAGTATTAAGTGGCGAAGCTTGGAAGGGATGTCATTGATCAGCATCTAGCTATCCATGGAGACAAAAATGACGAAGAAGGCGAACCGTTGCCAAGCCGAAACCACGTTCATTCGGCGTTCGAATTGCTCCCACCCATAGATCTGTTATGCCGGTTGACCACAGATATTTGGTGTTACAAGAGGATTCTACCTTCTGGAACGACGCCACGGAAGGCAAATACCCTGAAGCCTTCCTTCTCGCTTCCTTATGCCGTTTTGCCCATATACAGAGCGCAAATGATGAGTATGGAGTCTGCAGGGTCTAATATGAACGCCATTCATGTGACTACCATGAGCATGGATCCGATGAAGAGAAGGAGGCTTGCAGGATGGAGAGAAACGGGATGATCGTAGTAGAGCCATTGACGATGGCGGGCTCACTGGGCATATCGTTTCTGATTGGTCTTCGTGAAACCTACCATGGTATGTTAAAGTGAGACAATCCTGATTGTTCATACACTTTCGGTTCGTTTTCATTGGACTTCAGAGCGGGCAGGGTTTTGCCTGCATGAGGGTAATTCGCGATGGCCCAAGCCGCAGCTTTGTATGGTGGCTAGCAAACTCCATGTGTACCGAACCAAACGTTTCTGCGTATGAAACTTAAGGAATAGGCAAAACTCGATATTTCCGAAAATGGTTTAAGAAACCTACTCATTTTCTGATTTAGAAGCCGTGTCATACGAACGCTATGATCAACCACCAGCTGACTCCAACAAAAAACAACGTACGCTACACGAAGTCCAAAATCGGCTTGGTATAATCCACAATCGCTTTCTAACGGTATCATTCGTCCTTCAGGCAGAATCTGACAAATTTCGGGATCCATCCGGCATCGAGTCCCCCCTTGTACCTTGAATAGCTCCAGCTGCATGCGATCCGTTCCAGAAGCTCCACTAAATATCCCAGAAAGCCCAGACACCCCAAAACGGCAATAAACCTGCCCAGACACCTTTGGAGCTTCAATATATATCCTGTCGCATCCCCAGACTTCGTCAGTTCAAAAATGAATAATCCCAAAGAAACAGTACTGCGCACGCTACGCTACGCTAGCTCCGCGAGTAACGAGTAAATCTCCACCAAACTTTACCAACACATAGGCCAACCCACCATATACCATGTACCATGCACCATCCCATGAAACCCCACAACTACCGACATTAACCCCAAACGCCCACAAGTCCAGCCATGTCCCCCACACGCCACTCAAACCTTAAAGAAACATGCGGGGCACTACAACCAACCATTCACCCCAAGCCAAGTCCGGCCCCTGATAGTTCGCCCACCCAAACGCACTATCTATGTCGGCACTTTTACACTTTTTCACGCGATTACGTGCGGTAAATCATGCGAAAAGCCATGCTTCGAAAATGATACGCGGAGTGTTCGAGGAGAGTAAGGGGTGTACCATGAAGCATGACTAGTGAGTTTAGCTGAAAAGCCAAAATGCATATGCATGCGGGCATCTGCGCGTGGACTGTATGTATACTTGTGTGTCGCAGGTATGTGAGGGGACGGATAGTCTTGATTGTTTGATTGATCTGTATATCATCTTTGGCGATCCAGCGCACTGGTGGGCACGCCTTCTTTTGATTTCACTCTAGTCAAAGATGCAACGGCGAAGGCTGCTTGCAGGTGTGCTATTTGTATGGCTGTATGGTGTCTTCGTCGGTGCTGTTTTCGAAGATACGCGATATGTGGAGTCGCGTGCGTTGACGATTGATGATATTCCCCTCTGTGGCGTGAGTAAACGACCCACCATCGTTCCCAAGACATTGTATGGTTGAAGAACTATTCACTCACTATGCAACATACAACCCGAAGCGGTCTGAACTTTTCCCAAGCAACTAAAAACTGACTTCCAACAGTTATCATGCCTCTTCCTCACCATACCACAAACTCCCTGCCCCCTCTCCGACTACGCCTGCCAATGCCAAAACGCCAACCTCGCCCACACACTCCCCGCCTGCTTGCTAGCAAACTGCACCATGGCCGACAACCTCAACACCGCAAAAGTCCAACGCGATCTCTGCCAGCTCTCTAACGAGTCGCGGCAGCACGAAGTATACATCTACACCATCACCACATACACCATCGCGACTTTCTGCGTTATCCTCCGCCTCATCGGCCGCGTGGTGACCAACAAACTGGCCTACGACGACTACATCATCATAACCGCTTTGTTGCTCACAACGATCCCCTTCGGCGTCGTGCTGAAGATGGCGGGGATAGGTTTCGGTGAACATCTCTGGAATCTCGAACACGGACAACTGCTCAGCAACCTGCGCTTCTTCTACATCGCATGGGCGATCTACACCGTCGTCCTCGGCCTCACCAAGATCTCCCTTATAATTTTCTACCTCGAGATATTCTCCACGAAGCGTGCTCGCCTAGCTTCGTATACCCTGCTTGGATATATTTCTATCACTTCTTCGACGTTGCTGTTCCTTTCCATTTTCAACTGTACACCTGTGAGGGCGTTCTGGGATAGGGATGTTAAGCACGCGAGGTGTTTGGATATCAATGCTATTGCGTATGTGAACAGTGGGTCTGCGATTGCGCAGGATGTCGTGTTGTTGGTGTTGCCGTTGCTGTGTATTTCGAAGCTAGATATAAAGAGGGCGAGGAAAGTGGCCGTGGGGGTTATGTTTGGTATTGGGACGCTGTACGTCTTTCGAGTCTCTGTGATGCGTATTTGTTTGGTGTGATTTTGAAGAAGAATGGCTGGCTGACAAAAGAACAGCGGCTGCATTGCTACCATCGTTCGCCTACACACCCTCGTGATCCTCAAAAGTACAATCGACCCAACATGGGATTACGTCCCAGTGACGGTTTGGACAGAAATCGAGCTCGCATGCTGCTTCGTTTGTGTGTCACTGCCAGCGATTCGAGTGTTGCTCCTGCGCATCATGCCCAAGACCTTCATCGCACTGCTCACTTCGTGGTCCAGCTCTCGAACGACGCCGATGCCAGACTCAGGAACGGAAAATAGAAATGAGACTTCGAAAAAAGGAAGAGGGTTCAAAAGGTGGGCACATATTCGGAGTGATCATGAGCAAAGTAGCACGGGCACGTCAAGTGAGATGAGCTATTTGAGCAGGGTGACGAGAGATGGGAAGAAAGGAGAGGTGCGCGTTGAGCATCGAAAGAGGTATCTCGATTTAGAAAAGGAGTTGCCGCCAACTCCGCCTGGTCATAGGAATGCACCCAGCCAAGAACAGAGTTGGCTGAGATGTGAGAGCGAGTTCACGGAGATAACAGCACTGCCGCAGATTCAATATTTTTCTGAAGAAGATTTGCGCCAGTCCAGTCCAATGAGAGGCCTCGGGCGCCGGGTACGGTAAAAGGTTGTGAATTGGGATGGTCGAGTCCATGGATAGACGAGGGACGTCATTCACCTTCAAACGACAAAGTCACGTTTGCTAAGATTCCCCGTCAGCACAGGCTACTCACTATAAGAGCCTCTGCCACACCACACCAATTGTATCTTCCCCTCAACACTCCACACAACAACCCTCGAGAACACAACAACCCCCAAGGACAAAGCACAACCATTCCAATATATTCAATACCTCAACCTCAACCAACAGACATGGAACGCACGCAACCGCGACCTCGCATGTCGTGAGTTCCACCCTAAACGATATCTTCAAAATCACTTTAAGCTAATATTAGTATAGATATCGCAACCCTACCTTCGCAACCATCGTCGCCGGCAAAGATGAAGTCAAGTTTGTTGTACACGAAGCCCTCCTAATTACGCAATCAGTCTTCTTTCGCGCCGCCCTCACAAATGGGATGAAAGAGACGCAGATGAAGACTGTCTGGCTGCCCGACACACCAGTCTCGGTATGTAAACCCCCAACACACTGCACCGACACATGTCTGGCGCGTAGGTTGCGAGCTCTGTTGTATAAGCCGACGCTTGCAGATACCCCTCTGATGAGTTATGCTGACTTTGCTCTCCATTTAGGAAGTAGAACTCTTCATCTTCTGGGTATACCACCGACGTTTCCCAGATAAGACCAAAGGTGACCACGAGGACATGATTGCCCTCTACCGAAAGGATGGCGACAACGGTACTCTCGAGGAACGGTCACTCACGAAGCTTTACGTCTTTGGCGACAATTACGATGTCCCCGATCTTCGGCGGCAGGCCATTGACGCCATGTTCAAGCTGATGCACGACAAGATCATGAGTTCCACGACCATTCGGTATGTCTTCGACGAACTTCTTGAGAAGGATGCAATGCGTCGGCTTCTTGTTGATAGGGTTTGTTATTCAGGGGGCTTTCTGTTGGATGAAGACAATGATGTCGATGCAGAGATTTATCCGCCTGGATTCCTTTTGGCTCTCGTGCGTCGTTATGAATACCTCGTTCATGATAAGAAGCCCGGTCCGGACTACAGTCTCGACGTGTGTGACTACCATGAGCATGAGACAGATAAAGAGAGGAAGGCTTGCAAGGCGAAGAGCAAGTAGAGCATGGGCACGAGTCCAACATGGTTGAAATTCACCTTCACGACACGATCCAATGCGCGTCGTTGCGGGTAAACGTCGAGTCGGGACGCAATCATGTGGCGGTTATGACGACTGTGGTTTTTGATTCTACGAGAAATAGTGAGTAAGTGTTATTACCAATACGGACAGGAGATGGGCAGGATAATTGGAGTATGTCTGCATCCGGCAATTTAGTGGATCTCGTACAAAGGACTTATAAGCGATATGTACTTTCGATCTATGCAAAAGGAACAAAACATGAATATTCTCCACTCCAAAAAAGACTTGCATATTTAAGTAAGACAAGGAGGAGAGTGCTTACCTAATGTTGAAGGTTGGTTATGAGCGCTCCTTCCTTCACCTTCACCTTCACCTTCACCGTATGACGCACAGACCTACGCGCACCTTCCAAAAGTGAGAGGGCCTCCATCGTCAGACCAAAACAAATACCGCGGACAACTCTTCTCTTCTACCGCCCCTAAAGATTACTCTAGACTCATCCACTCTCGACCCTTCTTCCACTGTCCAGTGCCCAAAACTGCAACATGACAGCCCCCATCAAACGCGCTCGGCCGCGCATATCGTGAGTACCACTAGAAGCCCGCCTCGCGGACCTTGAAGTTAACTCAGTGTGCAGAGCGAAGAACCAGCCGTTCGTCACAGTCGTAGTTGGCGCAAATCTGGATAAGTTCGTTGTCCACGAAGCCCTGCTCATTCGGTACTCGAAGTTCTTCCGCGCAGCTTTGACTAACGGAATGAAAGAGACACAAGAGAAAGCGGTGACACTGGCAGATGAAGGCCCTGAGACATTCGAGCTGTTCGTCCATTGGCTATATTACCGAAGGTTCCCTGATGCAGCTAAAGGCGACAATCAAGAGCTGGTCGACCTCTACACCAATGTGAACGATAAAGGATGTTTGGAGACTCGTCACCTTGTCCTTCTATTCATCTTTGGCGACCGATACATCATTCCGGGATTGAAACAGGATTCGATCGACGCCCTTTACCACTACGTTTGTGACAAGGAGAATATTTATCTTCCACAATTCCGCTTAGTACGATTTGCTTTCGAGAATCTCCCATCCACGAGTCCTATGTGTAGTGTACTAGTGGACCTCTATTGCTACTTCCAACGACCAGATGCATATGATGACGTTGGAGAGAATGAATTGCCGCCATCGGCCCTACTTGCATTACTGGCCCGGTACACAAGCCTGGCGCATAAAGGCGAAACCAGCGGAAAGGGTGAGATCGAGTATGAGCTCAATCTTTGCGATTATCACGAACACGAGACGGACGAGGAGAAGAAAGCGTGCAAAGCCAATCAAAGGAAGAAGAATAAGGTAAAGAAGATGACCTTGTCGAATGAAAATGTCAGAAAGTTCAAGACCTGCAGGCTGTGGTGAATAGGCTATGAGGAAGCTCCCCGACAAACCAAACGGGACACGGCGTCTTGGATTCCAACGACCAAGGCATTTTTACCTTCCTTCCCAAGCCACAAGAAAGATGACAGGGACGATTTCCTTGGCAATTTGCGAACACCTTTTTCTCTGCTCTGCACGACCCACGCAGAGCAGGATTTGGGATCCCTGAAGCAAAAGATCAAGTACACACTCACAGATATTTTCCCATCTGCGTCACAAGGAACTGAAAACAGGATCCGCCATAGCGGGTGGAAGACGGGGGCGTGGTCACTAGATCAAGGCAGCACAAAATCAAATGTCATTCCAGATACCTTCAAGCTCATCAGCAAGGCCCCTGTACCTGATCCCCAAGCAAAGCTTTTCCACAGCTCTAAACCCCAACATAGGCTTTAAGAAAAACCTTCTCTCCCTTCTAATACACTATCTACTGCGCCAACTCACACACATGCCCACCCACCTAGCCCAGGTCAACTAACTCGTAGCCACACGAGTCAATCGTGCCAGCCAAGAAATTTACAGAGTTAACCTCCAAGGGCAGGCAATCGTAATGGTCGTTTCTCTATTCCCGTCCACCGCCCTCAAACTACCACGTTATCCACTCATTTACTCACCTCACCACCAGCTTTTACCTTATCCATCCATCACTCCCAACCGAATACGCAAAACATCCCTAAACACAGGGAGGCATCACATCCTCAACAGCAACCCAACCCTGCCCCGCTACCCCCAAACCAAAACTTCCCCACGGTCGACCCCCCACCCTTACTCCAAATACACAAACTGTGCAAATCGCCATCTCCCCTACCAAATCGACAGACTGACTGACCACTCGCGGTCCAAGGCGAGTGTAACCCACTAGCGCACAAACAATCTCGTCCCCATACAGATTCTAGCTCAGCGCATGGGTACCACCCAGAAAAGCAGCAAGAACGCACTAACACAATCCCTTTCCCTTCCCCCCCTTTATTCAAGACCATGATCAAGACCGCGACCGCAACACACATACCAGCCCCCCAGAATCCAGAATCCAGCACCCACAATACAACCCACAACACACAACATCTCCCAAGTCCCCCCACCAAGTCCACACCGCAGTGTACTTAGCGGGAGCAGCAGCACCACCACCACCACCATCGTCGTAGAGTTGTAGATATAGAACAAAAATTCTTTAATTCCCAGCACGCGATGTATCTACAAAACACCCCAGCCCAGCCCAGACCAGACCAGTTGACCTGTTACGGATGCGCATTCCGTTGTACTCAACCTTGAACCTTGGGAATCTGGACTTGATGCTTGTTCCGTTCCCTCCCACCTTATCACCCCAACCGGACCCACCCCCACCCCATTCTAGCTACTTAGCTGGGTATGCATCTGAACTTTCCAGACCTCGCTCCCCGCCCCCCGACTTATCCATCGTTCCAACCGTCCAACTTTCCGACCAAGGAAACGACGTCGGGAAGAGAAGAGAAGGAAGGGTATCCGTATACACATTTTCACTTCTCCCCACCACCACCAAACCACGAAACCAAGACCGGCAGATTACACAACAACCACAAGGAACATTATTGAAAGACACGACAGGCCGCCTGCAACAATCCCATCACATGCCCCAAAAAACAACATAGGAAAACTACCAGACATGTAGCGTAGCGGTACGGCAAACGCCAAGGGGATTAACTACCCATCCTGAGGCAGAAAAAACCCAAAAATAAAAATAAAAAATTAATAAAACGTATCAACTGGCAAAGACAGAGTCCAGACCACACCAATTTGTTTTTTGGAATTACTTGCAGACTCGTATTATATGTACGTAAGCCCTTCGCTCGCTGAGTGGGTGTGAATT
Source organism: Byssothecium circinans (assembly GCA_010015675.1). NCBI lineage: Eukaryota > Fungi > Ascomycota > Dothideomycetes > Pleosporales > Massarinaceae > Byssothecium > Byssothecium circinans. The sequence goes on from ML976983.1 coordinate 973,569, forward strand.
GCAGTCTGCAGCGTTACGGTTGCGGTACAGCTCAACTCCACTCCACTCCACCCCACCCCACTCCACTCCGGTCCAGACTCCGCTTACTGAGCAGGGCAGGAAACAAGCCATGTGATGAACCCCTCGAAAGGTGACATTGCCACTGAGCACGGGATGGGGAAATTTGGAGCCCTGTATAACCGATACTGGTACTTGTGCAGAACAATAGAATGATAAATCAATGGGTGTGAATGAGCAAAAGACCGCCTTTCAACGCCGCCGTGGATATATGGATTAAATTCAGATGACAGAAGGGAAAAGATTGGTGGGTGCGATGAATGATGGGAAAGGGTGCCAATTAAAAGTTTTGAGCGATACCGCTGTTTCCTTGCTGTGGGAAGACGGACGGGCTCTCGATCCTAGTGTTCCGGCGTGCTGACACATCTCGTATGATAGGTTGTGGTGGTGGTCCATATCCGTTGGGATCGTATGGACTGGCGTGGTAGTAGCCTTGGTTATTGTCGCCGTAGCGGTCTTGTTGGTTATTGGCGGGCAGCGGATATTCGCCCGAGTTGTCCGATCGGTCGGCGGCAGAGTAAGATGAGGAGGCGTTGGATGGGCCGCGATGCACGCCGTCCTGGTTCTGGTTGGCATTGGGAACAGCAGCGAGGGTACCTATGCCATCCAATTCCAAAGTTTCCCGACGGCCGTTGACTAGAGGATCGCCCGAATGAGTCTCGGAGTAGCCTTGGGTGGGCGAGTTTGGACTTTGGTAGCCTCCCGGGTTGCTGTTGCTATCAGAGTAGGTCAAGCCGCTCGTCAGGGTGGCAGATGCTTTGCGGTTTGAGGAGGTGGTCGTATTGCCCCACCCTCGGTATCCGCTCTGGTCTTCAGCCATCTCGGACTGCATGCCGACAGCGGGCAGGGTGGGGTCGTGGTTGGGGTTGAAGCCATACTCTTCGACTTCCTTTCGGCGTGCATCCTCGGCGTTCTTCTTTGCCTTGCGCCGTCTCCATAGCACGATACCGCCAATAAGAAGTAGAGCTACAACAACGACAGGAACCACTACAGCAATTGCCGTCTTTCCGCCGGTGGATAGGCCGCCATCTGACCCGTCACCTTTGGGGTTCTGCAGACCAGGGGCGGACGTATCGGTTGGTGGGGGGGATGATTGGCCTGCATTCGAAGTTGGGTTGTTGTTGGTTGTTCGGGTAACAACAACGGTCGAAGGCGTGGCTGGCCCACCGTTGGCGGGAGAGATGGTCGTTATCGATGTGGAGGTCTCGGTCGAGGGTGTCGGCGTAGGCGCAGTAGTGGTCGATTGGGCTGACGGCGGTGGCGGCTGCGATTGCGATTGCGATGATGGCGGCGGTGCGCTGCTCGATGGGGCGGACGAGGGCGGCGGCGCGGGAGTGCTGCTGGGCGGGAGGTTTACAGGCGTCGACGGGCCTGCCGAGGTTGGGGGAGCGGCTGAAGAGGACGGCGGTGTTAGAGATGATTGTTGAGATGGGGTTTGCGTGGGCGAGGCCGGCGACGCAGTGGTCGGCGCGGGTGCTGTGGGAGATTCGGTTGGACGAGATTCAGAAGGCTGCGAAGCGGAAGAGGAAGCGGGAGGGGAAGAGGCAGGGAGAGGTGGAATGAGAGAAGAAGACTCAGAAGCAACGAGAGGGGACTGACTGGCTGTGGTGTTGCTCATGGTTGAAGTCGAAAAAGACCTTCAAGCAGACAGAAAAATAGTTGAGGTCGGAGGAGGGCTTCGCGCCGGTGGCTCACTCGGGCCTGAAGACAAGACGGCTGTGAAACGCGCAGCTCCTTGGGACCCCGATCGCGATGAGGATCAGCAGAATGGAACTCCGTGGAGCGACAAGACTCGACGGGCTGAATAGTGCGGGAGCAGCAGCGGCGCTGTGTGGTTGAGGAGGTAGTGCAGAGGAGCAAAGATCGAGGACAGTGGACGTGTTAATCACTCGGGGTGCCGCTCTGGGACAAGCGAGCCACCAACCCCCAGTGCTAGCAACGGCAAATTAAGGCACGCAAACTCGATCAACTGTCTCTCGACGACGCTGCGGCAATGGAAGATGGAAAATATGGGGACAGGCCGGGCCTATCTTAACGCACATGCTTCCAATCCTCAGCCGCTGGCCAACGCATCTCGCCTCCGAACAAGAATTGGAAACCTTGGAAAGCGGAGGCCCTGCGTCAATTCCGCCCCGATACGCTCTAGTCAAGGCTCTGTTTTGGGCAGCTCGACGCCTCCAATCCAGCGCTACGCCCGCTACCTATGCGCGCGCACCAAGCGATGGACAGGACGGGATGCCAGTGGCTGAGCCGCTCTCCCCATCTCAGCCTTCTCGAACATTGCACGTTCAGTGCTGCTTCCGAATCGAAGCCGAAAACATCTCAACCATGCGCTGCCGTAGCACAACCGCACGCTGTGGGAGATGAAATTGTTGAATTGCATCATTATTGACATGCCCGTTCTCTTCTCCACCGCACCCCCTGCGTCTGCGTCATCGAGTTAATTATCTGCCCGCCAGCGCCGACATGATTGGCTGCGCTGGCAATATTGCAACTTGCGGCCTTAGCGGCCATTGGCAGGTTACATGCACCGAGGCCTGGTTTCGTGATGAAAATCGATAATAATGCTGATGGTCAGCAATGGATATACTCCGTATTGTTCTATCGCCGCTGATAAGGCGAGCTACCGTGGTAGATGTTGAAAATATATATCCACTGAACAGAGGGTCCGTGGACATGAATGATGAGGCTCCCCGTATCGTACTATTGAGAGGCGTCTTAAGCGTGTAATTGAACTTGCCTGCAATGCTCCCATGACGCCAGCATTAATAGCAACATACGAACTTTTCATGAACATCTAGAGACCAAGATCGGCATCGGATAACATGTGAATTAGCTATCAGCGCTCTCGCGTAGCAGAAAAGCAGAATAGAACCCAGCTAACTGACCTCACTCTCGCAGTAGCAAGAGCTCGTCCTCTAAGCGATGTATCAGGCGCTGTATCCCTCTTGGATATCCTATTTTCGCCGCTATGCGAGAGCCGTGGTCCAAAGACTCGGCACGAAGCTGAGCGAGCATTACATACTCCGCGCACGGGTGGAATTGGGATCACCTTTTTTGCCACCCGCGCTCTAATTCATTATTGCATGCCACTAATTAAATTAATCCGTAGGACCTTATTAGTTCGCAAGGGATGCAATTTCCACGTGACTGGAATTCATCTGGCTGCCCTACATGTATGGTACCACCTATTAACATAGTCTATCAAATCAACCCAGGCACGACGGCCTTCCTTGCCCCCACCTTCTCCTTCCCAAACTTCTTCTCATACCATCTCTTCCCCTGCAGCGCCCTCGGCAACATCGTACTAATCTCATTGATCAAAAACGTCCTCGCAGGCCTACACCCCCAACCGCCCACCATCCAGTACCCGGCCCACTCAATCCACTCGCAAAAGTAATGCGCATATAGCACATATCCAAACAGCCCGTTCTTCGGCAGCATGTACACTTTATCCACGCCCTCGATCGGCTTCCCCAGCTTCTCTGCCTCGGCGCGTTGTTTACGCTCGGCAGAGCGGCGGATCTCGCGCAAGTCGTCGTCGTGGAATATGTTGCCTAGCAAGCCCCAGGCCCAAATCACGAGCCCGATTTCCATGGTCATGTAGCGTCCGGCCCAGTCGGAGTCGGTGGTTGGGCCGTAGCCGGCGAGCCAGCCTGCGATGGAGATCGAGTTGAGGACTTGGAAGGCGAAGGCCAAGAGCCAGACGAACGGGGACATGGGCGACATGCTAGGATTGAGGAAGAGGGGGGAGAGGACGGCGCGGTAGATGTAGTGGATGACCTGATACTATTGTTAGTTTTGAATATGCCTTGTAGTGGGTTCATTGAACATACGAAGCAGCCAGCCATTGTCCAGTTACCCCAGGGCAAGGACTCAATACCTAACTCCCTAGGCAATGTGCTCATAATGTACATCAGTGTGACGAAGCCGGCTGACTCCATCGTGAACCACCCCCATTTGCCCGAGATGTTGAAGCGCGAGTCGTTTGACGTTTTGCCTTGCGGATACCAGTCTATTAGCCATTGGAAAGCGGTAACCTATATACAGTCGCAGTCAGTTTCAAATTTCCAAAAGAAGTACATCCGATGCATGGAGTTTGTACGTACCACAGGGAAGAAGCTGAACAGCGTGCAGGCCCACTCCCACGTCCCGCGCGACGGCGGTAGCACGCCTGGTATTATGGCCATTTATGAACGCAGTCGTATCTGAAATATTAGTCCTGGATGAAGACAGGTGGATCGCACTGTGGTGTTGAGATGCCGTTGCCGGCACCGCTCTAGTTGATGCATACATGTCGACGGACTCATGAGGTCATAACAAACTTTGTGCGCCAAGTTATTGCTCTTTAGGGAAGTGCATCCCAAAAACCGCGAGAACATAATTTCACTAGCTAGCTTCACTTCAGAGAGGGAAGCACAGAATGAGGGTAGTCTCTCATGACGGGAGGAAGGCAAAGGCGAGGACAAAATTGTTTTAGGAGTAAGAGAATGATCATCACCCCTCAACGCCAACACCTGTGCCGCATTAGGTAAGCAGGAAAGGATACCCCAATGGGAAACAGTCCCAGACTGACAAGCATAGCTACTTGCACACTGTATACCGGAAAAAAGTATCGTCTTCAGAGATAACAAAACCCGCATCCAGAATTTCGTACTTTCACCATTTATCCGACCTCTCATCCTTCCCATCCCCAACGCCCTGTTTCTCCGGTGCCCAGCTATCATCATCCTTGCTCTGCACCACCTCATGCACCTCCAGTCTATTCTCCAAAATCTCCCTCCCATTCACAAGATCATTCTCATCCGCCCTCTTCCCCGCATCCTCTTCATCTTTCGCAATCCCAGCCTTGACATGTCGGTAGATGAGTCGATTTCTCGCAACGTGAAAGTCGACTTCTACAAACCATAGCTCGTCCATTAACTCTGCGGCTTCTTTCCACGGCGTCTTGTTGAGAGACAAATAGTTCCCTTCGAAAATCACAAGTCGGACTGATGACCTTATCGCGATGTCGTCGGCGATCGGGTCTTTGATAGCATGGTCGAAGCTCGGTGCATAGAGCGTCTGTGTCTCGGGACATATCGGTTCCCGCAGTTTCTTCACGAGGGTGAGGAAGGAGTCGCCGTCAAAGGTGAATGCTGCGCCTCTTCGGGCATGTGCGGAGATCGGGTCGGGCATGGCGTCAAGCTGACTTCGGGAGAGATGGTATCCGTCCATGGGGATGAAAGCGGACAGAGGGCTGCTGGAAGATGTGCTCGGGGATTGTTTGGCGTGGAGTTCATTGAGGCGGTTGGATACTATGGCGGCTAGGGTCGTCTTGCCTGATCCGGGGATGCCAGATACGGCGATCAGGTACCGTTTGGAGAGAGAGACATTTTGGAAGTTTTCTGGTGTAGATGTTAGCGTTTGCTATCATGGTAGGGGGATATGACTTACCCCATGTTTGCGCGACTAATCGATCGACTTGCTCTTCCATCTCTGAAGAAATATTGGAATTTTAGTGTAAGCTATGAACAGCAATGTGGTGATGTGCTTCGATTCGGGAATAGATTGAAGGCGAGTAGCCTACTTTTCGATCGCAGCAACTGATGTAGAGATAATCATACACCTTGCTTTTGCATCTCAAATCGCCCCGGATTGTAGATCAGGAATTGTGGCACCTTATTGTTGAACAGTGACGTCGACTCGCGGGGGAACCCACTGCACGTGACCATCAGTGGACGATACTGCGTAAAACCGTTGCATACACTATCGCGAGTATGCCATTCGCAGCCCTTCTCTTATCTGCGTGAAAGACTCTGGAGTCTAACAAGTTGATCATGGGAAAGTAAGACTGCTGCGGGTAGGCTCAGGCCAACCAATAGAAACCCACGCCCGCTCCGCACCAGCACCCCTGAACCATCGCATCTCCCCAAAGCCTCATCAGCAAACACTGCCCGATTGCAACCGTGTCCAACACAAGCTGTTAATAAATGGCACCCTGACGCACAAAAAGGCCATGCGGAAATCTGCCCTCCACACGCCCCACCCTGCCAATTAACCGGCATCTCCAACCCACCCACCGCAACGACGGACAAGATCGGACGCGCTAAATCGGCAGCTTGACGCGACGCAAGCATGCAGCTTCCCACCTCTCTCCTCTACACCATCCTCACGTTGCTGCCGCCTGCTATTGTAACAGCCAGCAATGGCACTGCCACCGCGGATAATGTGTCCCTGCTATGGGGCCCGTACAGGCCGAATCTGTACTTGGGCATCAGACCGCGGGTGCCGGATAGTCTGCTCATGGGGTTGATGTGGGGGAAACTCACGGGCGGAGAACAAGGTGCGCAGGGAGCGCTAAAAATGTGGAGAGTGTATCTGTCTAATGAGGGTAGATTTGCGGCATACGTGCGACGCCTCCGATGGCATGGCTAGTTACGGCTGGTCTGCATACAACACTCGGCGCGGGGGCCTTCAGACGATAGAGGATAAAGGGAACAGCATAGACATCACGACGTCGTTTGTGAAGAAGACGGAGGGACCGGGTTCGGGCAATTGGGCGCTGCGCGTGTCGGGGGTTCCGAGGAAGAATGCAAGGGCGGGATCGAAGACGCGGGTTGTCTTCTACGTTGCGATGGAGGCCATGGATAAGTGTAAAGAGTGTAGGTTGGAGTCTTCGGCGATACAGCAGGGACAAGGTGGCGAGCAGTATGTCGAGACGGTGAATATACATTCGGAACATCCTGTGCTGGGAACCTCGGAGATTCGCATACCGAGACCGTACGATGTCGATGGGAATGGGAAGCCTGGGGATACGGCGGTGAAGAGCATGAAGGTGGCGGAGGGCTTGCAGTGGAACGCAAAATGTGAGTGCGGTCGTGGTAGCTTCAGCGCGCACCAGTTCGAAAGTCGCTCAATGCTATGCATATATCGAGCTTCGCCGAGTGCTGGCAGACTTTTGACACTTGGCTGTTCAATGACGCCCACATCGAGAACCTGTCTTGTACCTGCAGAGACTAATCATGCATGTGGGAGAAGCTCTCTTCATAGATGCTCTTAATCAGGCGAACAATGTCTTACCGAACCAGCCTGGCCCGGGCAACATGCACTTTGTGCAATTGATCTTTCCAGATAGTTTTGAGGTACGGTCTGAAGAACTGAGTTGTGGTTAGATGCTAACAGAACGTAGTTCGATATCTTGTACTCCTCATCAGCGGCGACAACGGCGATGACGTGTACGTTCCCATCACAAAACGTATCGGCTCACTGCTAATTCTTCACAGCTACTGATCTCACTAAGGAGTTGAACAACACAGTGGATGCATTTCATTCCAAGTTCGCCTCCGTATTTGTCCCCCGACCACCATTTGGAACAGAAGCCTACGCATCATTCGGGAAAACTCTCCTCTCCAACCTGCAGAGTGGCTTAGGCTATTTTACCGGCAACGTCACAGTGGATATGACTAAGAATCACGCAGTCGATGAAACGACTCCGCGGTTCTGGGAGAAAGCCGCAGTGGCTCGCGAAGGCATCACACCTGAGACTAGGGGTCCCTACGAGCTCTTCAGCCATGTACCCTCCCGGTCGTTCTTTCCGCGAGGCTTTCTTTGGGACGAAGGGTTTCACCTTATTCCAGTGCTAGATTGGGATGCTGATCTTGCATTAGAGGTGGTCCGCAGCTGGCTATCGTTCGTCGACGATGAAGGATGGATCGCGAGGGAGCAAATCTTGGGTGATGAGACGAGGTCGAAAGTTCCCAAAAAGTTCGTTGTTCAGTATCCGAATATTGCAAATCCTCCCACGCTGTTTTGGATCGTCTCCAAGTTTGTCGATGTGTTGCAAGGGAATGCAGAGTACGCCGGGCACAAAACGATCTTTTTGGGCCAGAAAGAGAAGGGACAAGAGTTGATTGCTGAACTATACCCCAAAATGAAGCGACATTACGAATGGTGGAGAAAATCGCAAGCCGGTGACGTTGAAGCGCACTCGCGACCGCGTGTAAACCTCGATGAGGGATACAGATGGCGAGGCCGCATCCCCGATGTCAATCTCGCAAGCGGACTCGACGACTACCCTCGTCCCGAGCCCCCCAGCATTTCCGAACTACACGTCGACGCGCTCTCCTGGGTCGGCGTCATGGCCGAAACAATGGCCAAGCTCGCCCGCTACACCAACAACGAACCCGACATCTTCACATTCCAAGCCCAACTACGCAACATCCGCTCCAACCTCGACGCCCTCCACTGGTCCGAAAGCGACAAAATGTACTGCGACACCCACGTTTCGGACGACAAACACACCTTTTTCTGTCCCAAAGGCTACGTCTCGCTCTTCCCGTTCCTCACCGGCTTCCTCGGCCCCGAACATATCCACCTCAACGCCACCCTCGACATCATCCGCGACCCCAAACATCTCTGGACCGACTTCGGCGTCCGCAGCCTCAGTCCCGAAAGCCCAAAGTATAATTCCGGTGAAAATTACTGGCTCAGCCCCGTCTGGATCAATATCAACTACCTCATCATCGAGCGCCTCCTCGACCTCGCCCAGCGCGAGGGTCCCCTCCAACAACGCGCTCGCGAAATCTACATCGAGCTCCGCGCCAACGTCGTCAACACTGTCTATAAATCCTTCATCGACACGGGCTTCGCGTGGGAGCAATACGACGCTGCCACGGGAAAGGGGCAGCGCACGCAGGGTTTCACGGGATGGACGGCGCTGGTGGTCAAGATCATGGCGTTTCCGGATCTGGATATCAAGGCTGGGTTCGGCAGTGGGAGTTGGTCTGCGGGGCATTTTGGGAAAGAGGGCGTTAAGGGGAGTATTGGGTGGGCGGTGCATGAGGTTGAGGAGCAAGGGACGTGGGGGATGGGCGGGGTTTTGTTTGCGGTTGCAGCGATGGGGTTTCTGTATGTGACGAGGAGGCGGTTTGTGGGGTGTTTGAGGCGGTGGAAGAGGGCTGTTTAGGTGATTGTGGGATGGGTGGTTGAAAGCCATGTGTGTTTGGCGTTGTAGGTGGATGTGGGGCATGGAGTAAGTGAATGTATTGCATCGCGTGGTGGAGGGCATCATCATCATCATCATCATCATCATCATCATCATCATCGCCATCGTTGCTGTGTTTATACCTTGTAATTGTATACGCCTGAGACCAATCTATCTATATAGTCGATTTCTTTTCTTTTTATCAATGCTTTTTCAATTCAGTATCGAGCAAGAGTCAGCCCGAGCAGTCTCCATACGACCTGCAGAAATGGTTTTCGTCTGTTCACGCATTGGACGGGCAGGGAACCTCATTCAACGCTCTCGGTGAGGGCTTTAGTAACAGTAACCACGTTTTAGATAAGAGGTAGGATGTGCTTGTGAACGACCTCCTCCGCCACTGGATCATGTACTGAGGTTACAGCGACTTTTTCATACCGGAATATTTGTTTGTGTGGAGAAGGGTTTGCGGGACATGGTCGTATTGGGGGCGATTTTTAGAGAGGACGAGAGACCGAACGCCATGTCCTTATAACGACGAAATTTCCAGCCGGGAAGGAAGGGAGGAGACGACAGATATTCCACGTGATGTGCACTGATTTTTTTTTTTTGAGAGAATGTGATTTTTGAGTTAGGATCGCAGATGATGTTGAAGGTGTTGATGATCTTCCGAAGGGAGGAGGGGACGAGGAGAGGAGGACATGCAGTGGATAAAATTCGTCTTTTGGAGGACGGGCGAGCGGGGAGCACATGTGTTGGTATACAGCCTCTTTTGGAGGATGGGAGAAAGGGGGCGCGAGGTGCCCCGGTCATGTCTTGCTCCGTTTATCCTTTTTAGTAGGGAGGAGGGTGAGGGTGCAAGCACCAGTGAGTGCTAAACGGGTGCAGTCATTCTTCTTTCGGAGTTCAAAATTTGATGGGTTGTCAAGAAGGAGCAATCATCACCACTAGTACTCATGTGAGTACAGTAGGGTATCAACACAAGGAAAAAACACGATAAGGATAAGGCGCACCGGCCTCGGAACTCGAACGACTTCGGATGAACGATGACGTAAGCGGAGCGGATTAACCTGCATCCGAATTTGATGGGTTGTAATATCTGTGCAGTTGAGGGTTGCAGAGCCAGCGAGTGGGCGATCGAGGGAAGAAGGAGGGAGACGACCATGAGCCAAAATTCCCTGAAGTTTTTATCCAGGGGGGAGAAGGGAGAAGGCTTCCAAGTCACATGGAAGGAGACTAGGTGTATTTTATTTTGTGGTTTGAGCGCTCGAGGGCGAAGAGAGAAAGAGAAAAGGCGGAGAGAGCGAGGAAACATCATCTTTTCGGATGGCCTTTTTGGTTTCTGGGATGGGGGTTCAAAGTCCATGGGGCAATTCTGTTGGGGTCTTTCGTTGGATGAGGATCGAAGTAGAGTGGAAGAGAGAGGCGAAAAACACCATCATCCAGACGTGTCATTGTTTTTAGTCGCGGACAAGAATTTTATGGAGAAAAAAAGGAAGGTCAAGGAGGAGAACGGTAAATAGGTCACTCATGTAACCTTTTTATAGTAACTCTCAAACAGTGAGACGTAGGTATTAAAGGGAAGATATTTCAGCTATAGAGCTTCTCCAGCGCAACTCCCACCGACCAGAATCTAAGATAGGGCTTGTGTCGTGCACTGCTTAATCTCAACTCCGAAATGTTCTTCGATAAATGGGGGGTGCGGTGATGGTGGGCGCCGGCATCATGATAGCGGGCAATAAGTTCCCCTGTCCGGTCATGATAGTGGCTGTCTGTAAAGTATTCAAGTGTATTGGAGGGCATGTCCCGCCACCCCTCCCGCCACCCCCCAAAAAAAAAAAAAAAGAAACCTCCAAACGCATAACCGTGAAGACAATTCCATGGAAAGGGGAACGAGGTAGGGAAGACTGGGAGGGTAGCATAAGCTAATACTCATCTGGATACTGCTCGTTGTACGCCTCGACATCGCTGTGCATGCTTGGGAATCCAACTTCGTGTCCATTCGCGGAAGAGGGAGCATGGCTGTTGTTGAGCTCCGGTTCATGGCGGTTGGCATTGTTGTCGTTGCTGGTACGAGAGGGAGTCGACCGGTGCATACCATGGTAGTCGTGCTCTCGCCGTGAATACCATGGACCTTTATTGTTCAACGAGTCTCGTTGACAAAGTTATCGAGATGTTCGTACGGACGAGAACAGAGTTTGCCCCTGCGATCGGACATCTCCTCGACCGGGAGTGGCAGGCGTTGGTTTATTGAACGGGACGTGATTCGGCAGAAGAGGTCGTGGCGGAAGGGGGGATGGTTGAAGACCGGCCTGAGCGCTGATAGATTCTTCCGATATACTGGTGTCTGCATCTTTAATATCGATCATTGCTCGGGGTGGTGAGAAAGCCCATGTGGAGGCTTAGTCGGCAGACTTAATTTTGGCTGGCGTTTCTCATGCCGGATAACCTTGCGTGGTCTGGGGCCCACATCCATGGATTCTGCTGGCGGTTTTATTTTATTCTCCGGCCCCTCTTCCTCTTCACCTTCTACGGTGAGCAAACCTTTCGATTTGGGCTTCGGAGGCATGCTGCCCCAAATACCCTCCCTGACATAGTAGAATACCGCCGTCGAATCCTCGCCAAGAGTGAAACCATGTACTATGGTGTTGCCGGTATGCCTAGCCACTTCGCAAGGGCACGTGGTTCTCCCTGCAACAATGATTGGGAACCTGCATTGATGCTTGGTGGATAGGGCTACATGGGACCATGCCGGCCCGTATTGGAGAACACCTTTCTCCCCGAATTAGAAGACTTTCATACCCTTTGCGACGACGTTGTAGTTGGCGTCCAGAAGCTGTTGACCTTGACAAAACAACGGGAGGGTACGAGACCGTGTCCAGCTCGGCGTGTCCCATAACAACTCTCGATGACCAATCTGGTCAACAATCCATATCTTGGGCGGCGCTGCGAGATTGAGCATGTGCTTTACCCAATTTCCGTTTATCCACTCGTACATTTTCCCCGTCTCAATAATCTTCTGGTGGGATGTCCAGTTGACGTTCCCACCGGTTTTCTTCAACCCGTCGGTCATTTTGCCATAAGCGATATTTTGAAATCTCGCCCACGCGCAAGGGAACACCGATGTTTTGAAGTGTCCTTTTTTGAAACGGAGACAAGTAGGGCGAAGAACATATAATGATGGTGGACGGGTTTTTGGAGAAGCCGAGGAAGCCCAGAAAATTTCTCTGACGGCGGAATCTTTTAGTTGAGACGATCAAGGTGTCTGTGTGAGAGAGGGGGAGAGTGTGGAGAGTGTGAAAGGGAGAGGTGGGGTGGTAGGACGAACGGGTCCAGACATTCGGATGTGTAATGTAGTTTTAGGACCGGGGACGAAGAACATGAAGAGGTGCACTTTTCTTTTGTAATATCTCGAGATCCTGTCTCATTTGAAAGTGCAGGAATAGTGCGGCACTCATGGAAGAGGTAATAGCATGTTTAGACCCGAGGAGCATATTGCAATAGAAGCATTTTACTTCTCGAACCCCAACTCAAGAATACCATCCCATCTCCTTTGATGTCTTTCGACGATGTAGGTGTAAGCAGTATAAGAAAGAGAGGGCGGGAGTCCGACATGAATATTTTGGACAATGTTTTATTATCCTGACTGTGCTGCACGTAGCACATCCCCAAGTTCTAACTCTACTTCTGATAAAGAAGCGACAGAAAGGCACGGAAATGTTTTTACACTCGTATGCCTTTGGTTTTTGTTGTTATCGAATATCTTCTTGGAGGTGGTACCCGCATGAAGCTTAAGCAAACGACATTTTGATCTGACAGGAGAGGAGAAAGGCTCCATGAGCTGCATCTGCAGCGGTTTGGACAGTCGAAACCGAGGCAACATCACAATGAAAACTTTTTTTTGTAGATATGGAGTATTTACAGTTGCGGTGGTGTAGCAGAGAAGAAAGGAGGAAATGTAGAGTTAAAATTTTGCACTGCTTGTGCGCTAAAGGAACCAGCATGAAGCTACGGGAATCAACTTTTTGAAGGCGATAACAGAAATTGTAGGATTTAGAGGGAGTCCGGGACTTCATGATATCGGCGTTTGTCTGTTTTCGAAGATAGTGTGAAAGCCGATGTGTGCTGTATTGCTTAGGCAGACTTGCTTCAAACATTTTGGTAGAAATATTGGGTCCCGAGAGGCCTCATACCACCGTGTGCTCTATGTTTCCATTGAACGTTCGGTGTCAGGGATGACATATCAAAGAGTAGAGAGATATTCTTGATTTCTCGCTGTTTAAGAGTAAAATATAAGAGCGGCTCAAACAACAATTCGATTTAGGAAAGCAGAGAGAAGCGCGGAAAACATGGCCACATCGTTGGCGAGTTTTTATCGTGCCTCTGTTTCCAGTTCCGTGTTTCTCAAATAGTGTCGTGCGAGTCCATACTTTTTTAAATACTCTTCTCCTTATGGATCCATGATGCAGACAGTTTTAATCGTTGTCTCCAATCCACTGCTCCATAGAGATCATCGGTATGCATTTCCCAGCAGTCTGGACTCTCTGCTTGCATATAGTTCTAGGAACTGCTGTTTTTCCACCTCGAAGGGCACGCCTGCCTTAAGCCGGTAGCTATTGCTCGAGCGAAAGAAAAGAAGTGAACATTGATTTATAGGATGTGGTACAGTAACATAAAATTGGTGACAAATTTTAAGTTATAAAAGAGGGGAAAGAACATCTGGACTGCTGCTGGTGGTAGAGTTATCGCGTGTTGAAGTTGAGGTGTTCTTCGGGCTCATTCGGCCGTCCACTACAGCAGCTAATAAGCGAGGTTTCCAATAAAACAAGTTTTTAGAACTAAGAATACTAAAACCTTTTATCTAATAGTTACCTTACACCTCTCTTTCTCTTTATTTTACTTTACTCTACCTTAGTATGTATACGTAAATCGAAATAGAGGTTGTGTCTCTACGGCGATACCAGAATCACTTGTACATTCTAATGCCATTATTCCATCGCAAAGGAAATTTCAAGCAGCATCGTCGCTTCCGCAGGATCCGTCTTGTCCGCCCTCCAAACCTTCCCCTTGCAGTCATCCGGGCACTTCTCTATGCACTTCTCAATTCCTTCTTTCCAGTCACCTTTCTTCCGCGCAAGAAGCACGAATTCGTAGACCGTTTGCGCCGCTATCTTCGTCCTTCCAAGTCCGCCCTCACACACCTCTCCCCGCTCATCATACACTTCCACCTCACTGTAGCAATCTATCTCGTCTACGCACTCTTTGGCGAAACTGGCCAAGTCCGTGTCACCGGATGAGGATACACTCGCCCCATAGCTCAGCAGAGTGGCCGTAGCGAGGACATTGCTGGTTCCGATGGTCCAATAGAGTGGCGGCCGTGCGGATTGATGCGCGAGGTCAGGATCAAATCCATGATCCAGGAATGCGCTCAGAACAAACGGTGGGGCGGGATGCATTTGACTGACGGCGATAAGTAGCAGGCTGCTCTCCGTTTCTCTAAAAAAGCGACCCGCGGCCTGTTGCGTCATCACCAGAATGTTGCGCCACTTCCTAGCATACATGTTGATTTCAAGGGCGTTGATATCCTCCAAAGGCCCGGTTGATGGCTTGGATTCCATGATTTCCCGGAGGACATTTTTGTCAGCGCAGCTCTCGCAGACCATGGCCGTCAACTGTTCGTCATCGAAACGGGCCAGAAAATGAAGGGACGAGGGCTTGTGACCCGATGCAGCGCTTATCGTGGCACCGTACTCGATCAATGCCTGCACTACTGATGGTCTGCCCAGGATGAGGGCAAACTCAAGAAATCTCATGCCGTGGACGAGTGGCTCGAAGAAGTGGAAATTCGGGGTGGAATCGGTTCTGGATTCATCACCTTGTTCTCCTTCATGCTCAGATCCAATCTCGTCTTGAGACATCTCAGAGTCTTCTTCTTCGAAAGCGTCAGTGTCGACATCCATCCAGTCAGCGTCGCTTGAACCCTCTTCTATCGCTTCGTTTGGATCCAAATGGAAGTGCCCGAAAATATACCGCACGACATTTGCACTGCCGCCGAGGATCGCATAACCTAGTAGATGTCGTAATCCGTCTTCGGCAAGACTCTCTGCTGCTTGTATGAAGCCTTCGAGATCGTCGTTGTACGCACACCTCAGCCCTTCATTGTCATACCGACCAGCGATCAAATCCATAGCATCTGAATCCATTATTTGCAAATCTCGTTGGAGAAATTCCTCAAAGTATGGCTCTTCATCAAGTGCAGGAAAGGCCTCGTAGAGCTTCCGTTGGAGAGATGTGGCCGAAGGACTAATTTCCCTATTCAATTGTACATGATCGGGAATATTGCCTCCCAGAAAGACTAGCAGGTTCAACGCATCGATGTCCGCTATGGCTGCAGCCCCTTTGAGTCGATCTAGTAACAAAGGCACCGAGATAGGAGGAGACTTAAACGAAGGCCGCCTGTAGAAAATGAGCGACCGTCCAGAAACTTCGATGATTTTAAAGGTGTTCGGGTCTTCGCTGATGGCGCTGATGGCGGGAAGATGGCCGAGTTCAATGGTTTTTAGTAACCATTGCGCTTTCGCGACGAAATTGAAGGGTCGCTCGACGGGATGTCCTATGACGCCACCGTACAATGCTGCCATCGTCGTGGCAAGGCGAGCATCGATTTCGGCATCACACGCGAGTTCGTATTCTGAAAGGAGCTTTGCGTGAAGGTGGCTCGAAGACCTGATGTCATGGAGAACGCGAACCTAATAGTGGTCAATATTAGCCGTTATTATCTATTGAAAAACGCACTCTTGGGTCAGGCGGATTGCTGAGCAGTTGCTGCGCTAGGTCTTGGATTTCGTTGTATTCCCTAACAATCACTTCGTTGGCAGAATTCACGCAGCATAGAGCGGAGACTTACCCATCCAGGCCCTGCGCCTTCCTGAGTATACTATTTATAAAAGCTAACGACGATCTCTCTTCGGGATTCGCGCGGACGCAATACTGGATAATGTCCCATGGTAAGCCCGTTGCAGAAATTTGGACGATCCGCCGACGTAGGTATTCTAAACAAGCTACGTCGTCGAGCTGCAGCTTCTCGGAATCCGAGGGAAACGGGGGTGCCCTGTCGTTGGTAACGATTGAAAATACAATCAGACCAAGTCCGTACACGTCCCGGGCCGGTCTGTTCACCCAAGCATGAAAGTGACTGCTTTCGTAGTATTCCGGGGCACGGAAGCCGGGTGTGCCGGGGATGATTCCATGTTCCTCTACTGATTGACCGGAGGTGCCGCATGTTCCAAAATCTGCTAATGCACAGGTAAAACGGCCATGGCGAAGGACCATGAGGACATTCTCAGGTTTCAGATCCCCATGAACCAAGCCGTGAGCATGGATCGCAGATAATCCCGCGGCGACATCGGCCGACAAAGGAACCACGGAGTTCTCAGAAACTTGCACTGAACTATCCTTGAGGTATGCGCTGAGAGTCATAAGTGCCTTCTCGAACACGATACAAGGCCGCGTGCCAACAGGGTTATCTTCCTCTTCGAGGTAGATGCCGAATATACGAATAAGGTTGTCATGGTTACTCAAGACCTGGTGAGTGAGGATGCGGACTTCCTGGACGATGCTAGATAGAGCTTGATGCTGGACTAGATTCTCAATTTTCTCATCGTCCCGAGTGAAGGAAGCGTTAGGCCTTTTGATGATGACTTCCTTTGGAGGCTCGCCGTCTAACCGTGTCTCGAATACTTCAGAGTACGTCCCAGATCCTTTGCTGACCCATAGGTGTCGGTTGATCTTTGCGCTTGGGAAGATGCGGACGTTGAGAGCGGTCGCGTAAGATAGCAGATTACGATATCCGATGAGAGTATTCTTCAGATGTAGCCTAGAGATCGCTGTTTGGATGTCGGACGAATGTGCCTCTGGAGGTTCCGACATGCTGACGATGACGCCGTACAGTAAGGAGCTGGGCTTGTGAACGAGCCTTTACTGGAAGAGAATGGCCTGGACATTTGAAGAAGCTGAAAGCTGAACTGACCCCTGACCAATTAGGCGACGGCAGGTCTGCACGGCGGTCGTGACAGCTCAGGTGAGCGGGGTAAGGCTGCGCAGTCTTCATAGACTATGGCAGCCAAAATCTCTTATGTTGATAGAGGCAACGTAAAATGGAAGAATGATACATTTTTCTGTTCCAGTCATATCGAAAGGAGGGATGGATGTGGAGATCGAATCCATTCAAGACGGTGTATTCACACGCCAAGACGCTAGTGATAAGACCGAGGTCCTCGAACACAGCAGGTCAAGGAACCTTGGCGAAGAATATTACTTCTGACTCCGAAGCCAGACTTATCTAGAGTTTCCAGAATTTTTACATCTTATCCAGAAATCCTCATACCAGCTCTCCCAAGTCCTAAAACTACCGCCTCGCAAAGTCCAGTTGCAATTTGAGACTAAGAGATAGAGATCTAGAGCCAACCATGTCCACCACTAGCCATCTAATACAGAATATGCAGAATGTGAGGACATATGTTCTCATCAATCGTAAAACGAGAGAATTTTGAGATACTAACTCTTCACAAGAAGACATCATGCACTCTTAAGCCACCGTTTATAGCCGATAAGGGTCTCATTCAGCCGCATCGTATAGTCCATCCCGCGGCTGTCAGGCGCGGCTACTCCCTAGCCCGACCAGAATCCGACATGGCCCAATTCCTTTCAGATGAACTGCGGACACCTAAGCTAGACGCAATTTACTCCTGGCTCTGGCTCGCCGGTCTTCCCGTTGCTTCTCGCTCTCTCCAGCGCCAATGCATGACGAACCGCAACATCTTCCTCACCGAACGGCCCGACGAGCATCTTGTGTGGTGGCACGATCAAATCTTCCTGAAACCGCTACCCGACTACCTGCTATGTCACGACTTCTGGATAGTGAACCTATGCAAAGAGGAAGCGCTCCATCGTAGCGCCTGCGGTTTATTTCTGTCATACACATGGCTCGTACAGCACAGATCTGATTTTGAACTGGCTAAGAAGTTGTTCTTGATCCCGGAGGATCTTGAATGGAAGGCTTGGGTTGAGCTCATGAACAGCTTCCTCTCCTATGTCGACGTCGATACGCTCGAACAAGTGGACCGTCGGTATCAATACGGAGAGCTACGTCTCTCGCGATTGAACCTGCTCACGAGGATGAAGGCCTTGAGCATGCGGTCTAAGGAAAGATTCATCTACGGTTTCATGAGTACGTCAACCTGGTATACGGCGTTCTTGGAGAGGAATTTCGCTTGGCTCGCGGCAGTCTTCATTTACGCCACTTTGCTCTTATCGGCATTGCAGGTTGGGCTGGCTACCTCAGCCTTGAAAGACAGTGGTCCATTTCAGAGCATGTCGCATGGTTTGACGTTAGCATCGCTTACAGGAAGTTTCACGGCAGTTGTGACCGTGTTTTTTCTAGTTGGTTATCTGTTCTGGTACCATTTGATCACGACCATGTTGTTCCTGAGGAAAGTTCGGAAATGGCGCGAAATAAAGGGAATAAAGAATGCGTAGGGGATTTCTAAATGTTCGGAAAAAAGATACGAAGCCCCAACTTGCTACAAAACAATGGCTCAAACGTGGAGTGGAACCTTTACTTCGATTGCCCCCATATCCGAGCCTTCACCTACAACTAACCAATACTTCGACAAGCAATCTCGCGGCGCGGATTGCGTAAGCTGCTGCACCTGAGCCTCCCACCCTGGATGACGGTTTCTCGCAATTCCCATGATATCAACCACGAGCTTACTAGCTGCCACAGCGGAAGCCCAACTTTCTTCAACCACTTGCCCATCTTCGTCCACCACGTTCACGGGAAACTGGTTCTGCCGTTCTTCTAGTGTCTCCTCGGCGGACTTGTAATAATCATACTCTTCGGAGAGAACAGGTTCCGCACCGTGTAGCAATAATTCCTGAACCGCGAGAACGTTGCTGGTGGAAACGGGCCATTCCAGGGCTGGGTGACCATCTTCGGTGACAGCATTGGGATCGGCCCCGTGGTCAAGAACGCTGGCAAGAAGCTCGATAGGTGGAGACGGGCTTTGAGGATAGAGAATGGACTGTAAAATGGGCCCGTCGCTAGTTTCCAGATTGATGTCGGCGCCGAGCTCGATGTAGAGCTTACTGATTTTCCACGCTCTCGAGGACACAGCGACGAGACATGCTATAATCCTTATCACTGCGGTGTATGAGGTATGAGTGAGTGAGATCTCAGCCTTGACGGGATGGAAGCCTCGATGTTAGTAAATCATGAAGGTGACATGTCACCTCTCCCCGCTTGTCATGTGGCACAAGGCTGGCTCCGACTCAGCCAAATACTCCCGAACTTCAAAGCGCACCATACCAACGAAGCCGTCGTGTTACAATTCCATCCCCCCGAACTACGACTCGCGCGCCGCGATTCTAACTCTCATTCATCGATGGCTGCACGCCATCCACCATATGACGAGCACACTCTTGGAGCAACTCAACAACGCGCAGACTCTTCTGTGCTCCAAGAAATTCGTCGTCCACAGGCTCACGGGGCTCTCCCTTCAGCGCCAAAGGATTAGATCCTTTTTCAAGACAGTACGCGATAGTAGCCGCATACAGATCCCCAAGATTCTCTGAAGAAGTCTCCCCCTTGAAAGAATTTCGCTTTGAGCGACCAAAGCGCTGCCTATCGCGATCCTTTTGCCATGAAGGCGGATATTCGGGTAGCCTACGTAGCCGTTTCCACAAGCCGAGTTCAATAAGCACCATGCCGAGACCAAATATGTCAAATACTGGCTGCTGCCGCTCCTTGTCTTGGCCTGTCGCTAGGCGCTTAGGGTGCAAATAGAGGCGTCGATCTGGGTCTTCCACATCCAGCTTATCGCTACCCCAAGCGAAGTTACGGGTTAGTTCAAAACCGGCGATTAGCGTTTCGGCCTCGGATATCGATTCAGGGCCCCTAGGTCGATGTGGTAAGCGCAGATAAAGATTGTCAGCGTTGAAGCTACCGTGGACCATATCCACGGTGTGAAGTACTGCCAGGGCTTGTGCATAAGACAGTGCAAGACGTAAACGATGAGTTAAAGAAGGCGCGTACTGATCCTGCATGAGTTCGTCCAGTGCGTATATCCCTTGCGCGGAGTAAATAAGTGCAAAGCTCGGAGTTGACGAAGCTGACATGTCTGCCAAGTAGCGCAGCGGAACACATGGGAATATGGCGTTCTGAGAAGCACTACTGTTTGCGAGGAGCGCCCGGGCAAGCCTTTCTATGGCCCACCGTCTCGTTTTGTACTCCTTAGAAGCAGCACCGCTATCTCCACCAGTCTCAGGTTCGGCTCTTGCACTCTCCGGGTAAGGACGAAACTCGACCATGACCTTCTCTTGACGGTCGTTATAATCGACAACGCCGAATCTTCGCGGACGTAGTTTGAGCTTCTTTGCCTCAGCTTTAGTAAACAAGCGGAGAACACTCTGGATCCAGCCTTCTGATTCTCGATCCGCTTCGGTATCTGAACCAACAGGGAAGTACAGGCAGTCGGATGAGATCCATTCCACTTTGTCCTGTAAGGATGCAATGTACCGACTCCAGGTGCTGGCCATTTTTGTAGCGGCTTCTTCTGATTTCGGCGTAGCGAAGGTGGGAGGAAGCTGAGGTTCCGAAACTTGCACATCGTGCAAGGTCGTTCGGAGCTTGTTGTTCGCGGCATTTATGGTCCGTGTGATTTCTGCTAGTATCTGCCGTGTAGCAGGTGGAAGCTCTTCGTGTCTCAATTGGACGTATCCATGCTCTTCCGCACCGAGGTCATGCGTGAGCGGATCCAGCAGGTCGATAATTCCGATCAAGCTTTGCCGTATTTGGAGCACACTGGCAAAGATCCTTCTCGACGCATGCTTCCTCCCGGGTGACGCGTGGCGTCCTGCGCTCAATAGAGTTAGGATATACCGCGTCATTCTAGTAGCGGCATCCGTATGATCCAGAAGCTCGATATCACTGGCACAAAATTTCGCTGTTGAGCGAATCTCCTCGAGAAGGTAAGTTGCCATTCTCAAAAGCGAAGGCATTCGAGGAAACCCTATTTGTTCTTGATAGTTCATTAGCTTTTGCAGCTCTAAACCTCACTTAAGAGCGACCTACGTTCTGGTACACCATGGTTCTCATCTGTTTGTATGACTCTTTGCTGATATACTGCTGCTGGATGAAACACCCTCGGCTCTGTTGTGGGAACCACGCCGACTTGAAGGAGCGAGGCGAGAGAAGAGAACGTCGGACTAGACTGTGCCTGGATTGCTTTGAGATGGTATAGAAGCTCCAGATAGACGCTGTCGGTAGGTGAGTCGAACTTGGCAATATTTGAGTGATCTGAGTTGCTCGGTATGGCTATCTCGATATCGGACGGAAGTCCTATGACCGCGGAAGCCTCTTCCACGGGTGTGTATAGCTTTCCAACTCTACGCCAAACATCCTTCTTCGGTTTCGTCGTGGCAGTCTCTGTGTTGCTGTCCACTGAAGTGTTGACGAGTGTCTTGGCCTTGCGCGTTTCGTGGATGGAGATTACCAGGAACCGCGGAGCTAAATTGACGAAATTCTGGAGATTACTTAAGGTAGCCTCATTGTCAGCGCGGAGATCCTCAACTATTCTTAGCCGAGAAGTCGATTCCGGAAAGTTTGATTTGAGATACTCTTCCATATCATCCGTTTTCATCCCCCTGTGAACGGCTCCAAAGAAGACAACTGCTCGCGTCCATTTTAGGATTGACGTGAATGCTGGATCATCGGACAATTTACATTGCCACATGCACTGGAGTTGTGTGAATTGAGCAGCAGGGAAAGATTATGGCAGAGGATTTCGCTTACTCGTGTTATCAGTCTCGAACCGTAGCTATGGCCGAACAACACCAAGGGTCGCGATGAAGTCTAATTTCTTCCAGTCAGCAGGATTAACAGGCGCCTCGTAGCGTGGTGGTATCCACCTCATCAGAAGGTCTTGATCTTCTAAGTGCATTGAGCAGGTCAGCGCAAAAATGACCAAACCGATAATTGCTGTCCAGAGATAGTTTGGTGTTATAACCAAAAGTAAGAACGCGACATTTGGGGAGATCTTTCGGAAGGAAGTCGCGGAGCCAGATGGCATTGACCTTTCTGCTGGCCCACGAACCGTAGGCATTCCCATCCAGTCCAGTGACGGCGACGATGCTGCGCTGGCGTCAGGGATCTACCGTAGTCAATGAGCTGCCATAGCTTACTCGATTGATACTTCATCATCATCCTCTGGGCCGCACAAAAGAGTTAACCCCCAAAAGTTCCTATCGAAGACCAGAATGGATCCATCCTGGAGCTGCTTGCACTCGGTCGCCTCTCCCGTCTCATCGTCTAGCACACCTCTCAGAAAACTAGGAAGTTTCGGAGCAAAGTGGACAACGGCGACTTGACTTCGGACGGCATACTCCGCTGATTTAGTTAGCGTGCCGATGATAGACACGTTCTCGGCCTCGTTCCGATCACATAGTTCGGCAACGGCTGCTGACAAATCGGCCAAGGTCCAACCGAGCGGAACCCCTTGGATTCGGAAGGCGATCTTTGTAGCCATGATGATCGAAATTCATCCAGTGGATCAAATGGCACGCACTGGAAGAACACATCTTGATGATGTTGGGCCCGACCTCAGCTGACGCCTTGTGTAGCGCTATGTAGCATCTGATTGGTTCGCCCTGCCAAGCGGATCTGCCTTGCCAAGGCTCGGAAAATATAAAACTCCGACGCCGGAACAGGCTCCGCCGAAACTGGAAAGGCACAAAATCGTGACACTTGCGTATTTTGGCCCATAGTAATATCAATGCCAATGGCGACAGGCCCGAGGCCACGTAGTTCGATAGCCGCACGCTGTCTTTCCCGCGCAAATACAGAAGACCTATCCCCTCTCTGGTTAGCCACACTCGCATCGAGCCCTCAGTTCTTTCGGTTTGCCGAGATGATACCTCAGTCAGCTCATATGTCAGCGACCGGTTTCGACGGGCTTCCGCGGAGGCTCCAGTAACCCTTGCAATCCGAAGCCAGCCGTGCAGTAAATACCATCTATTGTTCAGCAAGGCCGTATTGCTTCTCTTCCAGCTCAATCAATATTCTTGGAGTCATGATGAGTGGTACAAACACCCCCAGGAAGGTATGGATGCTGCTTATTCTACTTGGTCACCAACTGCTTGCGGTCCATCGGCTAAGACTCTAGAAATGCGAAGTCATGTGATCTCTGTTATCAGCGAAAAATCAAATGCGACAGAGCGAAACCTCGTTGCTCACACTGCATCACGTATGTGATGGATTGCACCTATGCGGCCCCCAGTCGCAAGTCTAGACCGAAGAAGCGACAGAACTGCGAAAAGACCGATGCTACCACCGGTCATACGCAGGATCGATTGCGGAACCTAGAAGATTTGGTCGAGCAGCTTAGTGAGACTGTAAAAGTCGGTCTCCAGCACAACGGGGCCCAGCACCAGCCCCAAGTGCAGCAACAAGAAGAGATCCCAATCGATACCGCATCGCAGACAATTTTAGCTTCAAGCGACGGCGGATTTACAGTCCAAAGTCAAAAGCATAATGTGTCGATGGCTCTTCCTCCTCTAGAGCATGTCCTGCCCATCGTCAACGTCTTTCTCAAGAGTTTCAACGCGGCACTACCACTGTTTCATGATGATACTCTTCTCCGTCTGATTCACAACTTTTACAACGTTCCATATCCACGACGTGATCCAGTGGCATGGGCCGCGATCAATATAGTTCTAGCTCTCGCACACCGCAACGATCTAGTGAGCAGTAGCAATACCAACCTCTCGGTCGAGTATCTCAACAAAGCGGAGTCAGTGCTCTCCTCCATCGTGCTGGGAGATACTCAGCTGCTCAACATACAGGTTCTGGTGGGGATGGTGTTATTACTCCAAGCCTCGCCAGATCTCACCCCTTCCCTGATCTTGATTGCTACAACAATGCGTCTCGCCCACAAGATCGGCCTACATGACCGCACCGCCTCAGCACATTTGGGTGCTGTCAATGCGAGACAGCGCGCATGCGTCTTCTGGATGGCATATATCCTCGACAAAGACCTAAGCATGCGCTCAAAACAGCCGTCGATCCAGCTTGACGACGACGTCGACCTCGAACTACCTTCGCCTGAGGTCTTTCCATACCAAGTGGACGATGGGTGTATCGATGACACCAGCGTCGGCTCAGGTATTATCGCCACCGCAGATGGAACCGTGGAGATGAACTACTTCGTGACTCGCATCCAGCTGTCTGTCATTGAAGGCGGCGTGTATGACTATCTGTACTCCACGCGCTCCCAAAAACGCAGCATTGAGGAGCGATCCCATGCACTGGAGACCATAGCTTGCGCTCTTGAGACGTGGAAAGCATCCATTCCGTTTGAATTCAGTGCCTTCGTGGCCCCGGACACGGTATCTCCCATCGTGCTTCAATTGCTTGCAGTGTTGCATTCTACCAGCCTGGCGTGCACAACTCTCCTGAATCAGGCAAATGCCTGGAATACCTACTGGATGGAAGGTATACGCAAGTACGCGATAGAAGGCATTTTGCCGACACTGCCACCTCGATGGGAAGCAGTGGTAGATGAGGCGCGACAACTAATGGTTTTGCTTGGGGCTTTACCCCATCAGAATCGATGGAACTTCTGGTAAGTATCCGCATTAATATCGCTATGTCATATTAGTATTGTGTGATTCGCTTGTACGATTCATACCGATCTCCGCTCGATGACGCTAATAGCCAGCAATAGGACGACGGGTTGCAGTCACATGACAGCCATGTTGCTGTTGACTTTTAATAGCATGCAAAGACCGCAACACGATCAACTATCCTTAGACAACGAACTGGTGGATACAGGTTTGCAAATGCTTGATCAAGTCGCGGAGGAGACTCAAAGTGAAATAGTGCGCTCTTTTCGCAAAACCTGCACTGGGCTGCACCGGGACGCTCAGCAGAGATGCGCTGAAGCCAGCGTGATGGCCAACAGTCTCGATCTGTCTACGTAGATCGTAATCCCCTCATATATTCTGCGGGAGATGGGGATTGGGAAAGGCTTCAAAGTACGCGCACCACACGCAGATCATGTTGACGTCGAAAGTCGTAGGTTCAAACTATTCAAGGCATTGGGACGAAAATCTTGATTCACTAGTATAAGTCTGATTATTCACTTGAAAACAACAATACAGCTATACGGAACCCGCGACTGACTAATCGAGGTTCCGCGGAAGGCCTTCGGATATCAATCAACGTGGGCTGACTGATTACTTCTGCGGTCCCTTTGCAGCGGACCGGCAATTCCCATTTGTAAGTATGTCTTCCGCGGAGCTGATGTCCCGCTTGAGAGGCTTAAATTTGTTCAAGGCGCGTATATAAGTTGCTTACAGCCGTCTTTCAAGGAAAAATCTTGTAATTGATCAAGTTGTACACCAACTCCCAATATACACCTTGACCAGATTTTCGACAGACTCTGGTGACCACAGACGTTTCCTTTCCAAGGCTCGTAAAGATCGTTCAATTGAAGTCACGAAATGATGGGTAGCAGCGCCGAGCTTTATCCAGGAGACAAATACTTCAAATCCTTCACCAAGACATGGCACAACAAGCCATATCCCCAGATCTCGCCCCTCCTCCCAGAGCTGCGAGCCACCGACAGTGTCGTGTTCATCACGGGTGGTGGCACTGGCATCGGTAAAGCCACCGCCATTGCCTTCGCACAGGCCGGTGCGAAAGTTATCGCCATCTTCGGTCGCCGAATCGACAAACTGCAGGCGGCTGCTGAAGAGATCCGCAAGGCAAATCCCAACGGGACAACTACCGTCATCTTCGAGGCCGTCGACCTGAGCCAGGGCGCTGCCGTCGATGCTGCCTTCGCGGATGCTATCAAGAAGGCTGGCGAGGCTCAGATTGACATCTTCATACATAACGCTGGCATCCTCCAAACCCACGGGGTTGTCGCAGGCTATGATTACGATGAATTCCGGAATGGTCTGGACCTCAATATGGTTGGCGCCTTCAACACCGTCCAGGCGATGCTGCCCTTGCTAGCCCACGAGGCTAAGGTCTTCAACATCTCCTCATCCATTGCACACGTCAGTCTGATGCCTCGTTGCTGGGCCTATGCTGCTAGCAAGATGGCAAATATCAAGATGTTCGATTATCTTCAGGCCGAAAACTCCAATCTACATGTTGTCAACGTCCATCCCGGTGTCGTGAACACCGATATCAATGCCTCCACGGAGCATGAAGGTCTAGGGGTCGATGACAGTAAGTAAATGTCCATTCGTTTCGCTGTTTCGCTTACCTCTATGCTTCTCTAACAGTCTACTTCAATTGTCTTGTCTTTACCGCATTAGCTAACTGTCATCGATAGTCAACCTCCCCGCTCACTTCCTCGTCTGGCTTACATCTCGGGAAGCGGAGTTTCTCAAAGGAAAGTTCGTGTGGGTCAATTGGGATGTAAATGATTTAAAGGACCGTGCCGATGAAATTAAGAGCTCATTAATCCTGACAGTTGGGCTGCACGGTGTTCCGTTGTAGTCTGTAGAAGGATTCTTGATATACGCAATGATTTCGCTACACAGCTCGAGCTAGATCATCAAATGATCTGGCCACGTCGGAAAAAGGGAAGTCAAGAATTATTTCGAACAGTAAATTTCAATAGGAATTTGAGCCACATCGACTTCTGATCTCGCCTTTGTTCACTTGAAGTTCCTTCGATTCGGGATCTCTGGGCTCCTGAACTACGCGAATCCAACTTCAAACTCTACCACAAGAAGCATGTTTACGCCCTGAAGTGCGTGAGAAATCTGAGATCTATCTCTAAACAACATTAGTTCCGTATCATGCTAAGAAGAGGCTGGCATGCTAACAATCACAACTTACAAGAGCGCCCGTGAAACCGCTCTCTTCACTCTAAGCGCCGCCTTATCATACTACTAGTCCGCGTCTGGTCAGCAGGCGGCTGGCCAGCAATGCCACCCTGTTCGACGCCTGGTTGAGTACCACCCTACTCTTGCCCACTCTGCCAAGCTTACCATTGCGCAATATACTCGGCGGGTATTCTGAATTAGGTGTCCAAGATAGAGGCTCCGTAATGAAAATGGCAGAGGATTCGCAGGTACTTTGACGTTTGGCTATTTTCTTTTTTAAAAATGATTATCCTTTGTAAATAATATGGCTAATAAGCACGCATTCCTATGTACATGTTACCATGGTATTGCATGATTATATCATAACCTTTGGCCCTGCTATTCTAGATTTATTTTCATCAAGCAGCGCTAAAGATACTTGAGCGAGCATGTGAAAAGCACAGGCCTAGAGGATTCATCTCGTGTGAAGCTAGATATTAGTAATAACCGCTACAAACTTGGCCTTCATGGCCCTCCATCCACTCGCGATGGCCGCAACTCCAGCGCTAAAGATACGCTACAATGCTACGGTGCAAAGACTCCTCCTTCCACGCTCGGCGACTCTCGGAATCCACCACCAGTTACCTAGCTTATTAACTTTAAAACATAAAAAGCTTAACCTTCCTTAATAATGCCGCCTTAACAGCACATGTGAACATCCCTCTCTCTACCCTCCATCATTATGCACATGGACAATACTCAAATTCTACCCAGCAATCCATGCATCTCCATTCCCATCCAAGCGCATTCGGAAAGTGCGCTAATCTACTCCCAGCCTTCAATCAGATTTATCACAGTACATTCTCCATATCAACTCACCGCACCTGTAATACGGATGAGATGAGCTGCAATGAGGGTTAATATGACCAATCACCGCTCTACAGTTGTTGGTGCAGTTCAGCTGCATTGCCTCCTAGTTAAGAACGCTCAGCTGCATCGCCTCCTGGTTAAGAACGCTCAGCCTGACCTGACGTCCACCGCAATCCTTTTCTTCCCACCTTCTTCACGACATATTTGAACCGAACGGACTTGTCGCTGCAACTCTTAGAATTCTTCGCATTAAACGAACCTACCATGGAGTCGTGGTACGGCAGTGTGCCGGCCAACCACACCTCGAGGTGGCATCCTGAGCCTACCTTTCGCGGAACGTACAGCATCTTGTCGTCATGTCTCATCACCATGTCCTTGTGTCTATGGACTGCGATCCATCTCAATATTCCGGAACATAGGAAGACTTGGTGGATTACACCCCAGCACTGGCGGAAAGCCAAGTGGCTGCTAATTGGCCTATTTGCACCTGAAGTGGTGAGTGACAGAACTCTACTTCGCGGAAACTGATGTTGATATGACAGATTGCTTGGGTCGCTTTTGAGCAGCGAAGACAGGCGTCTGAGCTCACAAGGAAAATGCGCAATATCTTGAGACAGCACAAGAGGCCTAATATCTTCAAACGAATTTTTTGCAATTCCAGTCTAGTCAATATGTTGTGGAAAGACAAGGAAGCGGTATGTAGAGTTTGCTGCTTATGTGGCCATTCCAATCAAAGAACGTTTCTGACTTCGACATAGAACTATGCTCGTTCCACATGGACAAACACACACTCTCACTATGTCTGCATGGGAGGCTTCGCCATCGATGTTACCGAAAAAGACTCGCGACTCTGGATATCAAAAAAGTATATGCTTTCAGGCTACCCAATTCTGCATCCAATGCATTTTCCGCCTCACATAGGGTCTATCAATAAGCTTGCTCGAGTTGAATACCTTCGCGCATGCCATCTGCGCTCTCCTCTGTTACGTCTGTTGGTGGGAAAAGCCTCTCGATATTGAAGAGCCTAGTTGCCTTCAATCAAAGGAGGTCTCCGCAGTTCTTCTTTTCCAGAGTGTAACCAAGGTAAACAAATTCTCCAGCGCCGCAAGTCCTGATTCGAAACTCCGAGAATTGCAGTTGTACCCGGAACCTCGACCTTCACCCTCGTTAGATGAGCCCCTTGTCGAAGTTGCCTTACACGACGAGGACTGGATATCACTAAACCGTGGGGATATGTTCTACGACCACCCCGTGAGACACGCGCGCACCGTAACTCTGCCTAAGAAAAGTATATGGAGACGGTCGAATACGATACCCAAGTCAGCCCAAAGCTCTGTTGAGCTAACACGCAGTGAGGCGCTTTGTTTGCGAAGAGCTGTAAAGGAGCAGGCACGTTTTGGCATAGGCTTGGTTGATCATTTGCATCAAAGTCACCCATTGGCAATTCGGATCCCGAATTTGCCATTGGGCCGCAGCTCTTCAATCACAGTTTTTATATCCATGTGTTCTTCGGGCTTCGCGTATGGTGCTATACACGGTAGTGCTTGGGACGCACCCTTTCCTACCTCCACCCAGCGTTTGCTCTGGCGAGTTTCCAGCATTACCTTGGTTGTTTACGGACCCATTTTTACTCTTTGGTGGGTACTTTCCTACAAATTGAGGTCGAAGCGGTTACAAGCGTTGCGGGAAGAAGCTTGGCCAGTCTCACGGAGTCATTGGACGTTTCGGATCTCGGAGATCCCCGAGATCTCCCTGGAGTATCTTTGCTATATCATGTCCGTATTCTATATCTTTTGTAGAGCTTTCCTAGTTGTTGAGTGTTTCATTTCGATGGCTCATTTGCCCGATTCCGTCCACCAGGTGCCGACTTGGTCGCGATATGTCCCCCACATAGCATAAATTGGTAGAAAATAGTGTGTACCGAACCATCTAGCACACCTCACTACTTTGTTACACATGGGATTAATAGGTGGCGTGGTCATACCTACGGAAGGCACGAGGAGTCACTCCTTCTACCAAATCTCCAAACAGCGCTGTTGGGATATCAACCTCAATTTGTCTTCAACAGACGAATCAAGGCCAATTATCGAAGGCTGAGTATCATTGACAATTAAAATTGTACTCGTGAGGGGCTTCGTACACTAAGACGCAACAAGGGCAACGTATCTCCGTAACAGTGGCGTGCGACTGACCCGCGTTCCACCACTCAGGAGTGCTACCTTACCCCGCACTGCGATAGATAAACGCCTCTCATTCTGATCTCCAATCTCTCTTCACTCCGGCTGAAAGTCATGGAGTCAGATGCCCCTTACAAGTACTGTGCTATTGATGGCCGGGAAGAACGAGATTCGGATTCTCGTTCTGGCACCAGCAAGTCAATTCTCGGATCCTCTCCAGTTGCACATGATATGCCGGAAACTATGGGACTGGGACTCGTTCGAAGGCGATTTATCGTGCCCGTCTTATCGTGCGGTGTCATATTGTTGGGGCAAAGCAGCAGGTACGAGCACCTTTCGTTGCGAAGGGAAATCACTGCTTGTCACTCCCACGGTCGAATGTGAGCCTTAGATGATGCTCATACTACTAGGTCGTCATTGACTTGGGGTTTCTGTAGCAATGCTCCGCCATCTCCGCAAAATAAATAAACCTCTGCGGCTCTGGATCGACGCGATCTGCATCAATCAACAAGACATGGACGAGAAAGGGAAACAAGTAGCCTCTATGGAGGACGTCTATGCACGAGCCGATAAGACTTATGTTTGGTTTGGACAAGCAAGCATTCCTATACATATCTTATTACCCAACCATATTATCACATACGACCATAGGACGATGAAAATAGCGCTTCCCGTTCGCTCAGCGGTACTCAAGCATCGTACCGGCGGATTAGTAGTTAGGTAGGAGACTACTAGCGAATACCTGCTGCCCGTATGTTTTTGTTGTGGGGTTGAAGACTGCTCTTTTTTTAGTTACATGTAGTGAAACGTGGGTCATGTGACTTGGATGTATCCACTTATATCGCTTATGATAATGACATCGGCATATACCCAACTCTCATAGGTAGATAAATTTTTATGCTACATGCGTTATTTTCCTCACCCTCGAGTCTAGTCTCGTATTCAGACTTAAGACAAGGACGAGGCTTTCTTGCAACGGTCTCATGGGAAATGGATAGGATGGGGCCCTGTTAAAAAGTTAAGAACGCGCTAGACAGAGAGAATGGCCAAAACAAGACGGAGAAACAGAGAGAGCATGATAAAAAGACCCGAAATAGACTTTAAAAAGGAAAGCATAAAAGAAATTACTGTCAGGATATCCTTTCATATTACTCTACTACCCATCCATACCTCATCAAATATCCGTGCGTCCCAGCGGCAATATCGAGTAAGATGAAAAAAAGCTCTATGCCCCATCCCATCTATACGATCTGATCAATCCAGGCGACGCCTCCGAAACCGAAGAAGGGAAAGAAGAACCCCCCAGCACATAAGCGCCCCTCACACACGACCCAAGGCCCGCCCGTCAAAACGGAGGAAAAATCACACCAATCCATTCCCAACCCATATTCCCAGGGGGTATACTATAGTAACCCAAACCAACCAGCCAAAGCCATCCGTCCCAGCCTTTGCATGTGCATGAAACTTTGAAGAAAGAAGAAAAAGAAAAGGAGTCTCGAATGGTTCGTAGTAGCAGAGCAGCAAGGACAGTGGTATCGAAAAGAAGGCAACGCAAGCATGGGGAGACTTCGTTCAAAATCGTATGTAAATCGTCATCGGAAAAGGAGGAAGATGAAGAGTAGAAAGCGAGCCGTACATGATTGCCGAGTCGAAACCGAAACGAAATAGGGCGATGTCCAAGGCGACAATGGCCGGAGTCGAAGGAAAGAAGGAAATTTAAAGAGACGCAAAGCCTTTACCGGGCGTTAGCTTCATAATCACTTGCCCAACCACTGGCATATACGTTCTGTTGGTTGGGATAGTCTCCTTCGTCGTCGAAAAGCTCACCTCCACTACTCGCGTCAAAGCTACTCCGCCCGCTAATGTCGCCCTCAACTTCATCTGGAGCTCCCGGAGGGAGCTGATCCCACTGAATACCCGCTAGTGCAGGGAACTGAGCGAGCAGTGAAGCTGGAAGGTATTGAGGAGCGCCCATACCGGGGAACGCATCGTATCCTTGGTTCGGAAGCATGCCAGGGAAGCCCTGTGGAGGCGCTTGCGAGCCGAACATGCCGTTTCCGTTATCCATTGGCTGGGTTTGATCCCAGCCACCCTTCTCTTGTGCCTCTTCCTCGAGCAGCGGTCGGATGCAGACTCTGCCGGCTTCTGACCTGAAATGACGTCCGAGGGCATCAGCACGAGCGAATCGCCGACCACAACCCCAGTGACTACCATCTTTCAGCCCACCGCGGCAGATGAACTTTTTCTCTCCCGAATGCAGACCCTCGTGTCGCTTGCGATCGTGCTGGCGTGCAAAGGCTTTGCCGCAGACACTGCAAACAAACGGACGCTCGTCGGTATGTGTGCGCAAATGTGACCGGAGGTTGTATGCACGAGTGAAGCGCTTCGGACACAGCGTGCACTGAAAGGTCGCGGGATGCTTTTGAGTGCGCTTCGTCGAGCCATCTCCTGAGACATTAGCCGGCCGTGAGGGGTCTGCTAGGTCAAGAATATAGTCACGGGCAGGCACGCTAGATGTAGAAGATCGGCGCGAGGATTTGGTAGAGGGCGAAGGTGAGCGAGAGCTCTTCGCAGCGGCAGGCGATAACGACCTGTTCGATGCGACTGTATCTAGACCGGGCGTAGAAGCACGAGAGCTAGCGCTGCTAAACGGATCAGATTTGGCGCGAATCCTATTGCGACTCCGAGCTGTTCACAGTTAGAAAAATGTAATTGCAGTGCAAATCAGCTTCTTACAGCGATCTGGTGGGCTAAGCGCATCCTGCTGGAGCTCAGGTTTCGGGGGCTCAAAGCTGGCTTGGCGGGACGGCGGCGCAAAATCAATGTTGATCTCCGGCGGTGACATTGTGTCAGCCTGACCAAATTCAGGGGGTCCCGCTTGATTGATGGTTGGGAAGGGTTCGGCTCCCTGCCCCTGGTACGCGCCCATCCCTTGATGAGAAAATTGATTGTTTAGGTTGGGGTCCAAACCGAAGCTGTTCGGGTCGAAGTGGTGAGGGAGCGCCTGCTGTTGAGGAATCAATCGCGGCGAGATGTGCGGGCTATGGCCGGGGCTAATGTGTGCCTGGTTGTCGTTGAGATTGAATTGACCGAATTGCATGACCTCCTGGAAGAGGGAGGGGTCCTGCTGGGCATTGAGCAGCGGGGAGGGGTTCTCGTGGTCGAAGCTGTCATTGTTGCCCATGTACGGCGACGCATGAGCCGAAGATACGTCGCTATACGTCTCCGACGGTGTGCGCCTGTGTCCTCTGAACTGTGACATGTTTGCCCACTCGTTGCTCGGCACTTGGGTATAGGCATGGCTGGGATCTAGCGACGCGTTGCGCGAGTGCGACGGCGAAGGGAAGCCGCCTTGGTTGAGGTTCGGCGATGCGTGCGGGCTAGGGCTGCGCTGGTTCATGCCAGGAAGCAGATGCGGCGGCGTGGGAGAGTGCGCCGTGGTCGCCATCTGGTTCATCAGGTCGGAGGGGTTGACCGACTGCGGGTTAGATTCGAGCAACTGCGGGTCGAGCGAGTTGCTCAGAAAGGAAGGATCGATTGAAGGATTTTGGCCAAAGTTGTTATGGTCAGGAAAGAGACTGAAGTCCCCGCCGCCCACGTTGGAGTTGGAGTTGGAGTTGGAGTCGAGCTGGTCGGGCGTGAGGTGGCTGCCTTGCGGGCCAAAGTGCGGGCTGCGCTGCTGCGAGAGGCCGTTTGTCTGGTTCTGGAGGAAGGCTTGGTCAAAGGCCGTCTGCTGGGGGAACTGCTGCGACTGTGCGGTCGAGTATTGAGGCTGCCCCGCTGTCGTCACTTGGGTGAAGCTGTTCGGGTCAGAGAGGGCGGGATCGAGGCCGAGGCCGGCGGTGTGGAAGGGCGCATGAGGAGAGGCCGAGGCCTGTCTTATATTGCTGGAGTTGCTGCGAGACCGACCGCGCTCCATGATGTACAGTAGTTCCAAGGGCGTTGTGGGAGTGATCTATTCCTGGGAGCAAGCAAGCAGCAAGCAGCATGCAACGGTAGAGGGCGCGCGGACCGCCAAGCTCCAGGATGTCCTTGGGCGGCGGGTGGGAGGCCAGTGCTCGTGGCGGGTGCAACTTGCAATTCAGGCGATTATTCGACGGCACAGCAGGTTCCTGAAGCGGCTGATGAATATGGCTGAGGCTGTGGTGCCCAAGTCTGCGTTTGGAGAGCATAGTCAGCATACTTGAGGGGCAAGGCTTAGACGGTTGCTCGCCTCTTTGGGCCTAGCGCAGTCCAAAAATACCTAGCCTAAAGCCCTGAGGTATCAACCTTGGAACCCGCGGACGCGGGATGGATGAGCAGATGCGTTTCAGGTAAACGCGACGCGCGAATGTACTGTACAGTACGGTAGGGCTACGAGTCGTCTTTACGTCGGCCCTTCTAGCAAGAGACTCACAAGTTACAACCCCAACATCCTGTGAAGCACCGCGTGTCACCCCACACAGTTCAAATGTGTAGAATCTTTGAAACGTCCATCCAAACTACAATCCCTTCCTGTACCTGGATCCCCAGTATCGGCCCGTGTTAAGGCAGACAGCAGCACTATCATACATTCCACTTCTTCACATGTGTAGACCACTTAGCACCAGCCAAAGTATGCCGACCATGCCCTCGAACTCACTCACTTAAGAGAGATTTTGTATACTACAATAAAGGTCGGACAAATATTTACCAAGCTTGTCGCAAAGTTCACTCGCCATGTGGAAGAACTTACGATAAAGGGAAAGAAGCCTCACTGTATCATGCTACCCGCCCAACGAACTCACCCCAGACGATAATAATGCCAGGGACATGTCAAATAACCCGACGCTGCGGGTCAACCTGAGTTTGTATCATTGTAAGGTACGTAGTCACGTCTCTAGCAACTATCAAAACGTTCGTTAAACGTCTATGGCGCTTCTTTTTCCTCTGAGAGAGCCTCATCCACCCTCATCCCATCAACCAAAACCCCATGCTGAACTCGCCATCTATCTGCGGTAAAAACAGCCAGTCACAGTGCAACAATGTAAGCGCGGCCGTTTCGTGAGCATTGAGGTCGTCAACCCGACCCTTGTGACAGTGACGCGCTGGGTCGTAAGTGCCTTTGCACAGCCCCAACGCGAGGCGCACAGCGCACACAGCGAGGCAGATTCGTGCCACAGCAAAGTTGCACGCATGCACGGAATATTCCTCCACGATTCAATACATTTTTTTTCTAAATCCGCTGTTCAGTGCCCCGGCTCCACATGGTAGTTACCTCATCCATTGCATCACCAATACCGTAGGGTGGAACGGTCTATTTTTAGCAGCAACCGTTACGTAGTGTGACCCGACCTTACTAAGCTACACAAAGGCTTATCTCATGTCCCTCTTTCACGGCATACGGTATTCCCTATCCAAACTTCAGTCCCTGGGTAGGATCCCACCGTGAGTCCTGCGCCGGTCCATTCGTAGGCCTCGCGCCCCCAGAGGCCGTGGGCACACCCGCAAACCGAATCCCCACCTCTGGCGTCCACATCCCCGTCTGCGGTCCCATACTCGCGCGCGTGGGTTTTGGAGCAGTCAGTGGCTCATCGACATGCGCATTTGCACCGTATTGCGGATCCCGCGCGTCTACCTGCCGTTGCTGTTGTAGTGAACTCGAATTAGCTTGCTGCAGATTGAGCGAGCTCATGGAGGTTGCGATATCGCTAATAATGTTAGTCTCGGCTACGAAGGGAGGCAAGGGAATCCAACGACATACTTTTCGATTTGGGAAGCTTCCTGTTTGCGCTGGTAGGCAAAACTCCGACTCTCATCTCTAAATCTATTCACGATCTTGGCAAGGTCGTTGTAGAACTTGCGTCCAACGTCCAGATTTGCGATGATCTCCTTGTACTTGTAGTAAGCGTTTTCCAGGCTCTGCAGCGCTTGTTCCCGCTGTTTGGTCGATTGGTCGCCTCGTCGCGCATTCACAAATGCAGCGTTTGCGTTTTGTAACCGAGTAATGGCTTCTTGCTGTTCCCTAGCCTCGTCTTTGACCATGTCCTGGTCAG
This sequence comes from Byssothecium circinans, assembly GCA_010015675.1. Classification (NCBI taxonomy): domain Eukaryota; kingdom Fungi; phylum Ascomycota; class Dothideomycetes; order Pleosporales; family Massarinaceae; genus Byssothecium; species Byssothecium circinans. Next base: position 1,009,526 of record ML976983.1, read on the forward strand.
CGTCGTATTTCTGGAGTCGCTTATCGAACAAGCTTTCAAACTGTACCGCCTCGATATTCTGCATAGGGTACTCCCGCTCTAAGCGAGCAGCTTCCCGTAGTAGTTCGGGATCTAAGTGGCTGTGAGCATAACTGTGGTCGAATAGAACGTGACACTTACTGATGTCGTCTTGCTTCGCCTTGGTCCGCAATGCTTCGATCTTTCGTCGCCGTCTACTCTCTAATCGACTGACTTCGTTGAAACACCCTCGAAGCTTGCCAGCTTCCCGCTCAACATCGCCTGTAATTGCAGGTCTTCGTCCGCTGGGCACGTAGTTTTCGAGGTCGTAATCGGGGCCGTTCAGAAGCCGTATCATGTTTTCATTCTCTGCCAGCTTTTTTGCAACAACGCCATCGCTATTGACTGCCGCCTTCAAGTACCCATCAATTTCTGCAATCTGCGCGTATAATTTTGGAGCTGCCTGTTCAGCTGGTGGCCGTGACCAGCGATCGGTTCCGTACTTGCGTCGTGCGCCTTCGTCCTCTGCAGTTTCCGACTTTAGTATGTCGCACCCCTCCTGGTAGATGGCGAGGTCGCTCTGCTTCAGCTTCTTGATGTCCTCCATCGAGCGCAGTATTCGCTTCAGCCCATCCTGCTGTCGAATCTCCTCAGCATGTGCAAGCAATCCTGGTGGGAGTCCTAGGGGCTTCTCAAGGGCCTGTAGTGATCCGGGAAGATGAAGGCTTCTCAGCACATCATGTATCTTGCCTGTAAGCTGTTCCAATTCATCCACGATGGTACTGTTCACCAACCGATCTCGCCGGTCAACGTATATGCTAGCGGCTAGATGCACGGAATAGGGCACGAGTTTAGAGAAGAGGGCGGGACCAAGCTCGCCATGGTCGCCGAGCATTGCATTCGATTCAGAAATCTCCTTCGGGACTCTAGCAATCACCATGTTCGCGCGATCGAGGATTTTGAGCTCAGCTTTCGGTGGAATAGGGAGGAGATAGATCATATCGTTGTCCTTTTCTGCCCTCTTAAGGTCTTCTGTGACGCGGTTCTTCAGCCCGTTCAGATCGGCCAGCACCAGCTTATTGATGTACCGCTGCTCCTTGAGCGCCTCGTTGACACAGGTCACGCTATCCCGTAATCTCGCCACCTCTTCTCCATATTTGCGCTTCTCCAAGCAATCGCAAGCTGCGCGAAACTGTGCAGCGGCGGCGAAGTGGTGGTGCTTGGCCGTCATATGGTGTATCCATTCGCTGCTGATGGAGTCTGACTGAATGCCTGCCTCGCTGGCGTCGTTGTAGAGGTCTGAGACGCGTGCGGCCAGCTTTGCTATTGTTGCATCTTTCATTCCGTCCTTGACTGCCTTTTGCCAGAAGCACTCTTGCCCTTGTGCCAGCATGAGCTTCTCCAAGCACTCCAGTGTCATTGTGTCCATGTCTTCCGGTGGCGTCGTTCGTAACTCTGGGAGAACGTGATCTCGTAGATGGGAAAGCACTCCAGCAGCGAGGCAGAAGTTGTTTGCAGCGACCTTCAAACCATCCGGTGTACTTCGATTCGACGACATGGCAAGCTGTGAGTACATGGCCGCGAGGTTGAACATGATATTTGCAAGCTCAAATCGCAAGTTGTTCCTCGTGATCGGTCGACCTGTGTTGTATCCCAGCGCAGGATACCACGGGAACTCGACGCCAATGTCGATGGGAAACTTTCCGCTTATCCACACCAGCTGCGCGGCGTACGCCTGAAGCTTCGGTATATGGCTTGGATGCGGTTCTTGGGCGTGGATGGCCGTGGAACGCATCTTATCGATGAGCTCCAGGTCGTTGGTGAAGAGATCCGGGTGCTGGTCATACTTGGAGGATATGTACTGCTTGATCGCGTCGCGGATGTCGATAGAGTGGCTGCGGCGGAAGGGGAGGAAAAGGATATTACTAGCCATCGTGTCAGATAGTGGGTAGACGCTCGGAGGTAGTGCTGCCACTTACGAAGCCATGTTTGTGTATGCACAGGGAAATCGTGAGTCCTGCGCGAAAACAACAGCACGAGCTATTTTGAAGGTGAGAGTCGCGGGCGCGGTGACGTCTTGCCTCTAGCAAGGATCTGTCCACTTACTGTATGGTGGGGTCAATCCAGGAACACAGGCCGCATTACCACCTCTAGGTACTTTCTACTCCTCTCATGTATCCTCTGCTTTGTTGCTGCATGCGTGTTGGGACTTCTAGAACATGCATGCCACGTGATAATGTTTCCGTTGCTAACATTTCAATGTTGCGTGTGTTCAGTGAATAATGAGCCGCGCATGCACCTCATCAGCGCCCAAACGTCGCAGAGCCGCAGCATGCAGCGGGGCATCACGCAAGAATCTCCGTGAGCAAGTTTGACGCCACACCTGGGCACACATTGAGGTCTGAGGAATGCACGGGGGACCATGGTGAAGCGCAGCTAGTCTCGAGATCCGATATGTCAGCCAAAGGACAGTAATCTATCTCGCAATCTAGCCTATTGCAACACCACCGCGAAACTTGCGCAACCCCTCTCAACTCCGAACAAACACGTATATAAAAGCCGTTTGCCGTACTTCCTTTCACACGTCTCGCATACCATTCACATCTCTCAGCCTTGAAAATTGGATACCCCGCCAGTCCACTTCGACTTCCGCTACTCTTGCACCTCAGATACACACCTGCGCCTCTCCTCTCACAATTCTCTGAACCTACACACGTTTATCGATACAATGGCCGAACACAACTACAAGTTCAACGTCGCCATGAGCTGCGGCGGCTGCTCCGGTGCTGTTGAGCGTGTACTAAAGAAGCTCGATGGTGAGTTCTCCCACGCCGCGGTGCTCTCGCAGCATCGGCGGTGCAACCATCAAGCTCATCAAAGCTGACCTCTTCCGCAGGCGTAAAGTCATACAACGTTTCGCTTGAGACGCAAACCGCCGAGATCGTCGCCGAAGAATCGCTCGACTACGACACTGTCCTAGAGAAGATCAAGAAGACGGGCAAGACCGTCAAGTCTGGAGAGGCTGATGGCTCGCCACGAGACGTTTAAGCGCATGCCATGCGATTGATACGGCAGTATGATATATACACGATACCTATCTCCTATTAGTGAGCAGCGAACATACTGTACCTGCGGTTTGGTCTCTCCTGCGGGCGTCGCGTGCTTGGTTTGGACACTGTTTTAGAGATGCGGAGCCTCGGTAACGAATAAATAGCACTCTTCTTCTCCTTTCCAGTAATGTTCTTGCAATGCCGTGATGCTGTGCGACAGCTGCTTGCTTGCTGTGACACCCACTCTTCCTCTTAACGGACGATATATAGTACTATGACAAAAGGGTTGCAATACTTTTAGCAGCTCTAAACTGTGAATAGCGTTGTTAGACCTTTCACACATGACTGTAATTCCAAACCCCAAAAGCAACAAGACGTCATATGCGCCGCAAATAGCAACCTGAACTACCATCTTCCACATCTGTCGTGGGCCACGAGGTACTCAGTGCGAGTTCTATGTGGAGGTCAGGTGCGTGGTTCCGTCGGAACTTCTCGGAATCAACCTGTTTGACTCACCCTTCAGTCCGCAACACGGTTCGCCTTCATCTCCCACGCCCACGCTGACCCGGCCCTTCATCGCCCAAAAGGTCATCTGCCCTTCAGAGATTTATGCCTGAAACTTTAGGCTTTCGACTCCGAGTTATCGATTTCCTGAGAAAGGCAGCTTACGACTCTCCATCCCGACTTTTTCCTCAGGCACTTCTCATACAGACAGACACAGCCACCCATCTAATCAAATGGGAGTCATTTGCTGCACGTCGTTATCAATCTGCCATGCGGAAGGATTTGTTCGCTACGGTTCATACACGGGAAAACGGGATGGGGAATGATGAAGCTTCACCGTTGTTCCAACCAGAGGTCGGCGAATGCTGTTGCCTGAACGCCTCAGGACGGCCTCTAGAGTAGCATACGCAACTACTGTGCGGTATACACGCAACGCATTCTCAGGAGAAGGGACAGATTTCATTAAACGGACTAAAAAGCGAACTGGGCACGTCTTGTCGCACCCTTCAAACATGTGCCGAGTGTTGCATGGTTTTACCGAGCCCGAATTAGTGGCCGCGAACAACTTTCGGACAGCAACCCTAGAAGCTGACCCGCTGGTTCCTGAACCAACCTGGACAGCCACTCGTATAATCCAACACTTCGGTTGGCATGGACTATGGCGTGTGATCTGGTATTATTAAGACGCGTAAGGGTAGGGGTATAGTGACTTCTCGGACATGTTGTAGGATGATATCAACGTCGTAGGGCTGAAGGTTGGTCACCATATAAGAGTCATCCTGAGGCCTTTTGGTAGGAACATCACTCCACTTTCACTCCACTGTCTTCTGTCTCAAGGATCCTTGACTTTCTTATTGTTGTCACCTTTCTATCTCGCCATCATATCCCCATGTCCACTCCAAGGGGATATGCTTCGTTCCCGTCGTCGGCAGATTTATGTATGTGGCTCCCCATATACTCTTTCTTTCCATGTTGCCTTTGAAGTATTGTTATAGTGAAAGCAACATGTACTGGCAACCTTCTTGATGAGTACTAACCCTCCCATAGTCTATTTCTGCACCACATCCTCAACCTCAGAGGAAGAACTCAACCTTCACTATGCCCCACCATCCAAATCATCCCTACGGATCGGCGTCCTCATTCTCAGCCACGATCAAGTCCAGCTCCTAGATCTCGCCGTAGTCGACATGCTAGCCAAGATCAGTCGAAGTCGGATCGGGAGACTAAACGCGCCAACAAGCACTCTAGACGAAGCCGTAGACGAGGTCGACATTCGATATGTCAGCGAGACGGGCGAGGGATCGTTTCCCATCACGTCAGGTGCTCGCATGCCAGTGACGGTGAGCTAAGCTGTATTAGCCAGCACGATGATTGCCCACCCACGTAGAGCCATTCCTCCTGGCCAAGAAACCACTCCTTCTCGGTCGCGCCGGATTCCCATGGTCGAGCTTTATGATGCATGGAGCTAGCTGAGAGAGTCTGGCAAGGAGATAAAGGTTACCACATGCCCTCCCCTCTTCGTTCGCCGCGCCATCCTTTTAAGCCCCTTGCTGACTAGAACGTCAGAATTCCTTCGAAAACGCACCTCAATTCGACATGCTCATCATTCCGGGATCTTTCTCCTCAACAGAGCTGTCAGTCTCCGCATCCGCCTTCCTAACCGCTCAATGTTCCTCCCCGGAAATGGAAGCCGTACTGTGCATCGCCTCGGGAGTCCTAAACTTTGCACAATCCGGACTCCTCCACCAAAAGAGGGCCGCTGGCCCACCATCCCTGCTCCCTACGCTCCAACAACGCTTCCCGGAAACTACATGGGTTAACACGCCCTGGACACGCCATGAACGATTTCTCAGCAGCGCGAGTGCCATATCGGCGCTCGATATGGTGGCGGCGTGGATGCGCGAGTACTTTTGGGACCGTAGGGATGCTGTCGAGTGTGCTTTGGCTGCGGCTGGGATCGCACCGCTGGACGAGTATGAAGGGTGATTTCGACAGCATTGTTTGGCGTTTGTGCGCTTTCTCGACTCTTGGATTTGTTTTATACCCCCCTCTGGCGGCCCATATGTAAGGCATTGAACGAACTGGAGGTAATGACTGTACTGTACTTGTATTATTTTGAGACTGGGCTGGCCTGGGCTGCATTGTATAAATAGGGATACGGATTCCGAATTTGAGCGCCTGCTCAGGCAGTTCTTCGGATTGTAATGACTGTATTTGTAACGGCTGTATTTATAACGATGATCTATTGAAAACTGTTGTTCGGTTATGGAAATTGACTTCATATGCGTCTACAAGCCGTCCTTGTCCCATCAGGTCTCAGCGTTATTATAAAAGGAGAGCATAATGGTCAAAGGAGCTAAAAGGTCTAGGATCAAGCTGTCTACCAGGACTTTGACAGCAGACTTACCTTTGTAACATGAGGTTTTTTACCGTAGGCTTTTCGACAACGCGAGGACTTCCGTCATTCTCAGCCTCATACGCACATTCACGCCCGTCACCAGCAGGTCAAACGTCATCGGGCAATCGCGGAGTTCATGAGCGAACCACATGTGAAAGCATTGCTTACTCATGTATACACTGCACTTTGATTGGTGGAGAGCCGAGTGGCAAAGAAAACGTTCTGGGCCGGCGATCTAGATCTTGCATGTGGAAGTGAAAGCCCTGATTGCGGAACATCCTTCTGCACCGTCTTTCATGCATCAAACAAAATTCTTTATCTACAATAATTGCTCGCGTGCGCAGTCTTTCCACGCACATCTCCCTTGGTATTTGAATAAGGCATTGAGAGGTTGCTGCAACGACTGTTTGACTCATTCGACCAAGCTTTATCGCTATCGCTCGGCTAGCCCGAAAGACTTCCGGCATCGCTTTTGCCGCACGGCCCTTGCTTTTTCTCTCCCTTTCACTGCCATTCGACTCAAACAACTGCCAAACACCTTCACCCATCAATCGATCGAGTCCATCGCAGCATTTCTACCATATAATTCACCGCTCCAACAGTAAGGGAACACGCGCGGACAGAGCACGATCCACTGCCTCCGGGCACGCTTCCCCGACGCAAAAACACGACCGCGGCCATGAAAATCTTTCAGCAGAGCACAGAGTTCGACTACTCATGGGAAGAAGTCTCGACATCAAATTGGCGGAAATACGGTCCGTGGAACGAGAAGACGCCGCATGTCATTGCCGTTGACACGCTCTCGCGGACCGTGGACCCTCAGACCGGCATCGTGAGTGTCTCCGCACACCCCCCTCCCCCGCCATCACACTAACAAAACCAAAAGCTACGAACAGAACGCCTAATAACCTGCCGTCAATCGACCCCGAAATGGATAAACTCGCTGCTCGGCGGCCAAGACACCTCGCTCGTCTATGAAACCTCCTACGTCGACCCGTCCGCTAAGCGCGTCACCCTCTGCTCCATGAACATGACGTGGTCCGACCTCCTCAACGTACGCGAAACCTGCATCTACGAGCCCTCTGCCACGTCACCCGGCACGAAGACGAACTTCATGCAGCGAGCGGAGATCACGGCGCTGTGTGGGGGCTGGCAGAAGATCAGAAACAGCATCGAGCAGTTTACCGTCGAGAGGTTCCAGCAAAATGCCGCCAAGGGGCGCGAGGGCTTCGAGATGGTGCTGGAGATGAGCAGAAGGGCGTTTCAAGAACAGAGGGAGTTGTTGAGACTGCAGCAGGATAGCAAGATCCTGCAGGAGATACGGATGTAGACGCCACCATTCCATGACCCAATCATTGAACGGTACTACGACTTGGACTCGACACCCATCAGGCTCTCGACTCCACGCTCATCGATCAAACCGATTGTACATATCCCTCTCCCTCCACTGCATACATACCCCGCTCTCGGTCCCTCGTTTTCATGCATATCGCGTTCGGCGATCTCTCTCACATCCGCTCCCCTGAGGACTGGATGTCGGCGTATACTCCTATCTTTGCATTTGGCGGTAATCCTACAATAAAAAGTCGAATTTTGGTGTTGAAAAGACATCTTGGTGTGTCTGGGTGTGAATGGACGGAGAAGAAGAGGAAGCATTGGCGCTGGCATTGGTGTTGGCGTTGTAATACCCTCGTTTTCTGGACCCTATCTGCGTGCATGCGTGCGTGTACAGTACAGCATGGATGAATAGACTTATATTCACTGCACAGTCCGATCGGTTAGACTTACGATAGATACGACTCGGCTGTGAATTAGGCTTTTGCTCTTAGTAGATGTAGTACTATGACACTTTATGATTCTTATTTCCAATTTTAGTTTTGGGGTTGTTTTTCTCTTCTCCTCGTCGTGGAATTGACTTGAGGTAGGTGGGGATTGATGGCGATTGACGTTCATCGTCAACCATCTCGCCAACACACACACTGGACCGGATCACAGACCTAGCTGCCCAGTTGCTTATATAAAAGCCCTTCTTTCCTGCCTGCGGGACGTCTCTTCTACACTTCACATCCATCCATCATTCTCTCTAGACATCCGATGTACGGCGTATAGTATTTGTTTACTACAATTGCCATTCTCTCTTTATAAGATAGTTTGAAATGCAGAGGGTGGATGAGCAAGTGCTATTAGTATGAATTAACTTTTTCTTAATGAAAAGTTTCGAGTCTCATTCTTTCTTTACACACCCTTCTTCCACTTGGTCAATTAATCTCTCCACCCACCACCGTGAATCGAACCCACGCGCAAAAAGAAGTCCAAAAAAAGCAGCTAACCTTATTAGGTTCTCCCACGATAAGAGCAGTGGCTATCTCTTACCCAGAAGACCGAATGGAAATACGCAGGCGACAGAACCGAGGCCCTAACAGGCAGTACTTTTATAAGAATTGTAGTTGGTTATAAAATATATATAGTAACTTAAGGAAAAGAGGTTCTGAGGGGAGTGACTGCGGGGTACGTGTGGAGTCGTTTGTTATTTTGCGTTTGATCTAAAAACCTAGAGCGGGGTTTGGGGAAGAGGGTGAGAGTGTAGGGGTTCTGGTGCTTTTTTTTTGTCGTTCTTGGAAGCATGGAAAACTTGGATACTATTTTATGAAAAAGGAGTCTCGGTCTTACTACATGTATGTACATATAGCGGTGACATGTGTACAGCTGAAGCCCATGAACCTAGTTGCTCTCTTGAGTTAGGCGACCTAGAGATAATGATGATGGAGACGTCACCCGTAGAGTAGAGGGAGTAGTCATAGAAAAAGTAACTAGAGCACGACTGTTCATGTAATTATAGTCTGTATATAACCCTGCCAGAGGTTTAGTATGGAGCTTAACACCAAATCATCACTGCCAGCTTTTTCGACAACACGATATGTTACTAGTAACGTCACACAATGCTCAAAAAGTTCTATCTCCCAGCTTACGTTGGGCAGAGAAAGTCGGGTTAAGAATGAAGCATTAGAAAGCAGCTATTTACGTAGTCATAGTCTGAATAGCTCTCCTAGACTTATCACACGGAGCTTAACCTAGAATCACCACCGCCAGCTCCTTCAACGAACGCAAGCGCCCAGCTATCCGATTCAATTTTCTAGCTTGTCTAGGATTCAGTCATCAGACTCCGCATCGGAATCTCCACCTCCAGCCCCTCCCAGAGCAAACCCAGGAAACCCCAGTTCCTCCAACCTGGGCCTTATCTGCTGCAGCCTCCGCTCATTCCTCTGGAATTCCTCCAGTGAAGTCTCTGCCCGCTCCAGCGCCCTTAACAGATCCTCTTCGGTGAGGTCGTTCTCCATATCGACCGCACCCAGGTCGACATTCTGGAAATATCGCCGTAGTCGCTCAAGTTCGGCACGCAGCTGCATTTGATTGGCTGTAGCAATATTTGTACTCTGTAGGCCTTGGGTCGTGCTGTAGGACTTGACGTTGTCAGCTGGTGGTAGTGGGTCTGAGGTTGAGGTGAATTTCGACTTGACGCGTGGGTCCAACAGGTTGATTAAGGGTTGGTTGTCCGAGAGTATGACGTGGCGCGCGAGATCGACTTCATTGAATTCAGACAGTAGGTACGGCTTGTCCCCAGCACTAAGCGGTTCTTCGAATGAGTAGCAGACCTCAACCAGCAGCGTAGTCCCTTCAGTTGTGTTCCACAGGTCTTTTGCTTGTGGAACGTACAGCTGGCACAGAAGCTCTTGGTGGTCTCCATTAGGCTCCTTGCCCCAAACGGATTTGGGGATAGGGGAGATGTCCAACTCTTTACAGAGTCGGGATGCTATCCACGGATACTCCTTGATCGCTGATCGTAGAGCTTTGCGTGCTTCTTGTGGACGCTTCAAGCGATCATGAGCAAGAGCCACGGAATATGCAAGGTTTGGCGGGATCCTCCATGTTCGCTGAAGGTGATCGGATCCCACGATATCGACTAGTGCTTGGGGTTCACGGCCTCGAAGCGCCAGTTGGTCGATCAGTAGCCTCAAACAGTAGGGGTCGTCTTCTGGAGACATGCTCAGAATTAGTTTCGACCACTCGAAAGCTGTTCGCCACGTTGCTCGCACACCGAGAGTGCCAATGTAACGCCACACAGCGAGCCAGAATTCGCGGTTTTCGGGACGGCGGAAGTCAAGCCGTGCCTTCCCTTGTGAGAGATTGTGCGCGAAGGTTGAATGCACTGACCGTCCAAAGGAAAACAATGTACGCTCCAGCAGTTCGCCAGCAGTGGCATTGTCTCGCTGTTGCTTCGCAATTTCCGAGACTTGCAGCAGTGTTGATATATGGTACGGGTTGAAGTGCAGGAGCTGAATCATGCGCTCGGGATCCATAGAAGCAACACACGTCTCAAACTGCTGCTGAACGGACTGGTAGCTCGTGGCGTGGACGAAACGATATTCTACCGTCCCGTCGCTCCGCTTTTCCACAACCTCCATACCCAGCCCTCCTGACGTTGCCCGCGGCCATTCTTCCTTCCCTTGAATGAAAATGTTCCGTCGGAGCCCTACGGAAGCGAGATTTCTTTTCCCGGGTGCATTTCGGCCTGCGACAGCTGCCGCGATGCCTCCCTGAAGACCCCTTTGCTGCCTAGCACGAGGTTCATCGTCATCGGTGCCATGCAAGGCAGCGCGACCAAAGAGCTTTTTCATCTCGTTAGCCGCATGAAGGTGCTCCTTGTCTACCCTCAATGCAGAGTACAGATGCTGCTTCTCTTCGCTGATTGCGGAAGCTGGCTCTTCCAACTCGCTGCCTGATTTGGCGTTTGATTTGACATTGAGGGCGAGCAAAGCTTGGTCGATTTCATCAAGCTCCCGAGATTGCGTAGGCGTTTGTGTATCTTGCACAGGTTTGGCTTTCCCCTTGCCCTTCTTTTTCTTTTTCTTGGTTTTTTTCTTGGGACGGTTTTCCTCTTTGGTCTCCGGTTCTGACGCATCATCTGCCGGCTCCACGTCCTCGTCCACGTCCTCCTGTTCATCGTCGTCTGCATCGCCCAACATTGCAAATAAGCTAGCCTTTGACTTTGCGACAGGCGGCTGGTCTTCTTCTTCTTCCTCTTCCTCTTCCTCTTGCTCCTCTTCCGCCTTCTCCTGGGCGAGCTGTTCGAGTTGCTTTTTCTCCTCTAGCTCCCGCTGTGCCCGTCGTAGCGCGCGGGATGACATTTTCGTTGCAGTTGCAGTTGAGGGTGGTGGTTGTGTTGTGGCGGCGCTGACGTTGGGAAGGAAGTAGTTTAGGTACTGACTAACCGTGATTGGCTTTTGTGAGTGAAGGACAACCCCGTCTAGCGTCGGCAGAAGGTCGGACAAGGCAATCGCCGGTTTCGAGCGTCCTGCACAGGACTCACATTGAAGCTCTTCTCTACCCGTCTTTACATCACCACCCTATCGCCTGGTGCTGTTGCAAATGCGTCGAGCGGCACTCCAAGCCTTCCGCTCTACGCGTCGCCCGTGCCTGCGCAAGCTCCTCCGTGGACGCGCCGTCACCTTTGTCCCCAGCCATGCCCTAGGCCAGCGACATCTCTCGCGCCAGCGTGCTTCGTCCACGGTCCTGACCTCGTCCATGCAACTCCGCTCTTTTACGGGTGCCCTGGTTGCTGCTGCCGTCGCATCGGGGGCCTTCTACGCCTACCGGGGCACCCAAACCGTCACGACTCCCCTCACCGCGGAGCAGGTCCGCAGTGCCAGTACCGACGCTGCAGAGCCAACGAGAAGGGCGCTGGTCGTTGATCAAGGCTCGCTGTATACTGGGACCATCTCTGGCAGTGGCCCTTTGTCCAAGGAAACAGACGACGCCGGCAGAAAGGTGCTCGAGATGTTGACTCCGGAGCAGGCAACCGCGAAGCTCAGGAAGAACGAAGAGTCATGGAGTGTGGGCAGGGGCCAGGGCGTCGTCCGTTATGATGTCGTCCAAATTCCCAGCAATGATCCTATTGAAGATGATCATGCTGAGAAGATTATCGAAGTGCCGCAGAACCTAGCCGCGACCGACAAGGACGCCACGTCGAGCGACTGGATGTTCTGGGGAGTCTTTGACGGTCACAGGTATTGACATAATTTTCCATATACTTTTTAAATATTGACCATTACAGCGGCTGGGTGACCTCTGCCAAACTCCGCCAGACTCTCATCTCTTTTGTCGCACGTGAGCTGAACACCACGTACAAAACCGCGCTCGAGGATCCTGCCCTACGCTTCCCAACCCCCGAATCGATCGACAAGGCCATTAAGGCTGGCTTCATTCGCCTCGACGATGAGATCGTGCACGAGTCGGTCAAGAAGGTGAAGAAGGCGCAGTCAAAAGTTGCGGCGGCCGAGCTGCTGGCTCCCGCGCTCTCCGGATCTTGCGCCCTTCTTTCATTCTACGACAGCAGGTCAAAACTTCTTAGGGTTGCATGTACGGGTGACTCGCGCGCAGTTCTGGGAAGAAGAGGGTCGAATGGAAAATGGACTGCAACTCCCCTTTCCGAAGACCAGACCGGAGGTACCACCAGCGAAGCCGAAAGGCTGCGTAGAGAGCACCCTGGAGAGCCATATGTAGTCAGGAATGGTAGAGTCCTAGGCGGACTTGAACCTTCTCGTGCTTTTGGCGATGCATACTATAAGTGGTCTTTGCAAACAAATGAAGAGCTGAAGAAGTCATACTTTGCGCGGACTCCTTCGTCGCTTCTGAAGACACCGCCCTACGTTACTGCTGAGCCTATCGTCACCACTACCAAAGTTTCGCCCGAACAGGGCGACTTCGTCGTAATGGCCACGGATGGCCTGTGGGAGATGCTGACCAACGAAGAGGTCGTCGGTCTTGTTGGACAGTGGCTTGATGCGCAAGGGGGCCCGAACGGTCAGAATGCGCAAACACAGTCATGGCTCAAGAGCTGGTTTTCATCCCAGCAGAAATTACCTGTGGAACAGAAGAGCTCGCCAGATGGACAGGGTCAGCGTGCGCCTATCCGTCAGCGACAGTGGGGCACAAAGACAACTCTGAACGAACGCTTCGTTGTCGAGGACAAGAATGCTGCAACGCACCTGGTCCGAAATGCGCTTGGTGGAAAGGATCAAGACCAGCTATCGGCTCTTCTCTCCCTACCGAGTCCGTTCTCTCGGCGTTATAGGTGAGCATTACATCTACCAAGTTACAAGTCAAAGCTAATAAATACAGGGATGACCTGACTGTGGAGGTCATCTTCTTTGGCGAAGGCCCGACGACTGGCAATGTCACTCTGAACAAGGATGCAAGCGCCCCTGAGCCTGCCGTGAAGCCAAAGTTATGATGGATGAGGGCCTGATTTTGTAGCCCAACGGTTTCCCTCTTACAGGTGCATCTAGCACTGGCGTTCACGGCTCAACAATATTGTCAGGAAGACAAAAGGCATTCAAGAGGAAGGGCAGTCTAGCTGGGAATGCTGCGCATGTACGATTTGTGCCTAGTTTCGAGTAGCTGTATTTGGTCGTCCAATTCGAAGAATCCAACACGTGCTGAACCTCCACATGTGCAGTATTTGAACGTTGTTTCCATGAGTCAAATGCGACGTCGACATAATGCTCCCGCCCAAAGTAACCGGGTTGTCCATACCAGCATTGGATAACGGGGATAGGCTTCTTCGAGCGAGGAGACATTGAGCCATCATCTGCGCATGGATCGGAATGGGCGGGGAAACGCGTCTGCTGATTGGCAGTCATATAAATACAGTACTGTATAGTGGAATCGAAACAAGATTCGTGTCGAGCCAATGACGATTAAACGAGTACATGTCCAGCCCCCGCACATGTGACGTCGATTGAGCTGTCACGTGCCTGCATCAGGGCACCGCACATGCGTCACTACTGACCTCAGCTCCTCGACAACAATCTCACATGTCTCCTTAGTTATCATACAAACTCTTTAATTAATCGTCCTACTTTGTCTCGACAAGCCGACATTTAGGCCATGAGTGGCCTGCGTGCGCACATCGCCGGTCGCCTGCGCAGTACATCCCTCTCCGCCGTTCCTCCACGGCCTGAAGCGGCAGACTACTCGCCAGAACTCGCTCGACACGCCGCCAGTATCCTTTTCCAGTCCCCAATACCCTCGAATGAGAATCGACCTGTCTATATCCTCAATGCTGCCGCACTACCAGATTCGAGGGAGGAAAATTTCGATTCGCTCCTCCCGTATGTTCTCGCCCGTCTTCCCGAAGAGGATGAGCTTGTGAAGGGCTTTGAGTACGAAGTCGTCTTCTTTGCCGGTGATGCGGATGGCTCCGCGACAGCAAAAAAGAATAGGCCAGGCTGGGGCTGGTTCCTGCAAGCGTACCATGTGCTCTCGCGAGCCATGCGAAAGCGGTTGCAGAAGCTGTATATCGTGCATGAAAAGGCGTGGGTTAGGATCCTCACTGAAGTCTTTTCCACCATTGTCAGCCCGAAATTCCGGAGAAAAATCATTCATGGTATGCACCAATGCCAGCTCAATGTCTGCAGTGCGCTGACTCTTCACAGCTTCGACACTGAGCAATCTCGCACTGCATATTCCCATCGAAGATCTCCTCATCCCTCCTTCCACCTACCTCTATGATCGACGTGTTTCCGAGGATATATTCGCCCCGTATGCAAGCGGTCGCCGTGCGTTCGCTGCCCGCCAGCCTCTTCCCACAAATAGCAAGGGACAATCACGGCTGCCCCGTGTATTACGTGAGACAACCGCTTTCCTGCTAATGGAGAACAATGTCAAGTCAGAAGGGCTATTCCGTGTTCCTCCGCACGCAAGGCTCCGCGACGTACTAAAGGAAGCTTATGATCGAGGGCAAAAATACGTTGTCTGGAAAGACAACGGAGAGACACTGCCTCTACCTCCTTATCCACATGCCGAGCATCAGAATGAGATAATCGCTGAGTTGGATCCAAAAGATGCATACAGCGTATACATGGCAGCCGCTCTGATCAAGTTATGGTACGCTAGTCTACGTCAGGCCATCTTCACACCAGCTTCGTACCGCGATCTGAAGCGGCTATATGGAAATCCGGATGACCTACCCGGTCTTGAGCGATTAACAGAGCTGCTATCACCCACTTCGGAATGGTCTCTACTTCCGCCTGTGTCTCGCGAAATACTCATTAAACATATGTTACCTCTTATGAGTGTCGTCGCCGCTCACCAAGAGCAGAACAAAATGAGCCCGGAGAACCTCGCTGTCTGTATTGCACCCGCCCTTCTGCATGGTCCAGATCAATTGGAAGATGCTAAGATGTCTTCTATTGTAAGGAGAATCATGACCGAAGCCATCGATCTATGGTCGCAGGGCTTGAGGGAGTCATGTGGTCAAACCGAGGCCGCGTTCAACGAAGCGCTGGAGCTGCCTCAAGACGAGGCTGATTGGGAAGATCCGCTTGATATTAAGAGGGGTGAGGAGGTTAGAAAGTCTTGGGACGAATACCAATCTACCGGCATCATAATGCAGGACAATGAAGAACCAGCGTCGATACAGCCACCTACTCTACCACCGCGCGTGGTAACAGCAACTGGCCGCTCTTCGGGCGACTCCGTCACCAAACGTAAACCGGCTCCCCCGCTTGCGATGCCTCCGCGCTATTCTACTATCGTCTCAGATAGCCCTGTGGATACTACGACGTCTCCTTTGACCAGTGCGGCCACGACAGACGGCTTCGCTCCGCGAAGAGAAGGTTCGGAATCGTACAGCGACTCCCAGGGAGTGTCGTATCCGGATGATAAGAAGATCGGTACGAATTCCGTCAATTCTCAGCCTCCTGCGATTATTCTCCCTAAGAGGAAAGCCCTGACCGCTGACCAGATTAACAACGCTGACCTCACTGCCGACTTGGTACAGGCGCGCAAAGCGTCGGTGGAGCTTGACGCAGAGGCAGAAGCGTCCCAGCTGCCGCCACAAGTCGAGCTCAGGGGTATGGCTCTACCTGGTTTGGCAAACCTCAAGATTGTCAAGCCCCCTCCTCCACCACCTGTCAAGCGGAAAGCAGTAGGTTCGGGGACCTACACTGCAGATCAGAGTGTGTCGCCCACAGCAACTTCCTTAAACACTTCACCCACAACTATTTCGCCAGAGCCAGTCAATGAGTTTCGCCGTCCTAGCTTACCAACTTCAGCGAATCGTGCTCCTACTATCACGTCCCTCGCTCGACCCGTCTATCCCACTACCAATCCCATCACGAATCGGCCACCTCCAAAATCAACCTCTCTTCCTGTACCCGGCCCAAAGCCACGTACTCCATCAGCGGCATTGTTGCAACGAATGCCATCCTTTGAAGCGAAGAAGGAGGTTACTCTCGCACCGCCTGCTACGCCACGAAGGCTCAACATGAAGAAAAAGTCTGTGGACGACCTACGAAGGCTGTACGAAGAGAGGGTAGGGACTGTGAGTGTGTTGGTCGAGGTCGGGAAGAGGAGGTAGACGGCGCTCTTTGCCAGGCCCGAAGCGTGGGAAGCGTTGGCAGAGTTTTGAGACGTGACTGTACTGCACTGTATTTCTTTACTACCTTGAATACCCGACATTACAATATTTTATAATGTTTAGATAACTCCTTATGCAGTAAACGGCTAGCTAAAAGTAATGATTACACGATTTCCCCCCTCAATTGCCACCTTCTCATGTAGTAGCGCAAGCCCTAGGGTCGGCACTGGGTAGTAAGGTAAAGGTGGTCTTTACAGATAAATAATGTCTGGACAGCTCTACTTGAGATTTATGTAACACGGACTCTTGCCCGATATTGTTAGTGCGGCTCTTTCACGCCTGCATCGTTTTGATTGTTCAATGTTTGAGTGAGCGTCCTGGCACGTGCTCCTGGCTCGGAGCGCCACCAGTCCCAAGCTCTTAGCCGAAGATCGGGCCGTCGATTATCAGTCATCCCGCCTTTCATTTCACAAAATAAATTCCCGTGACTGACTCTTTAGTCTTACTCACACCTACCACAGTAACCATGTCAACTTTTGGAACGCATTTCAAGGTGACCACGTACGGAGACACTATCTCAGCCCATGAAACTTGCAATTGACTAATACACGACAAAAAGCTACGGTGAATCCCACTGCCTCAGTGTAGGATGCATAGTCGACGGCTGCCCGCCAGGAATGGCGCTCACCGAAGCTGATATCCAGCCCCAAATGACGCGACGACGACCCGGACAGTCTGCTATCACTACGCCACGTAATGAGAAGGACAGGGTGGAGATACAGTCCGGCACAGAGTTTGGCATCACGCTGGGGACACCAATTGGGTTACGCGTCATGAACGAGAACCAGCGCAAACAGGACTATGGCAACCAGACCATGGACCTTTACCCCAGGCCGAGTCATGCGGATTGGACGTATTTGGAGAAGTATGGAGTCAAAGCCAGTTCGGGTGGTGGGAGAAGTAGTGCTCGAGAAACCATTGGTATGCCCCTCGCCCACTCCAGAGAGCAAGTCGGTATGCAGAGGATGCTGATAACTGCGCAGGACGAGTCGCAGCTGGTGCCATAGCTGAAAAGTACCTCCAACAGGCCTACGGCATCGAAATTGTCGCTTTCACCACCTCAATAGGCAATCAATTCCTCTTCCCACCCACACCCGAACACCCCACCTGCGCCACCAACCCCGAATACCTCAAGCTCATCGAGTCCATAACGCGCGCAAAAGTAGATGAGTTTCTGCCTGTGCGATGTCCCGACGAAGGTGTCAGCAAGCGCATGGAAGAGCTTGTCGCACTCTACAAAGAGAAAGAGGACAGTATAGGAGGGACGGTGACGTGCGTGATTAGGAATTGCCCCACAGGATTGGGCGAACCGTGTTTTGATAAGTTGGAGGCCACGCTCGCGCATGCTATGCTGAGCATACCGGCGACAAAGGGATTTGAGATTGGCAGCGGATTTGGTGGATGTCAGGTCCCAGGATCCATCCATAATGATGCCTATATAAAGGCACCCGCAATCCCAGCAGGCCAGACACCGTCAGGACATCCATCGGTGCAGCGGCCACGACTGACAACCAAGACAAACAACTCGGGCGGTGTCCAAGGTGGGATATCGAACGGCGCACCGATTTACTTCACTGTTGCATTCAAGCCGCCGGCGACCATCGGGCAGGCACAGACGACGGCTACGTATGATGCGGGAGAGGGAGTGTTGGAGGCCAAAGGCAGGCATGATCCTTGTGTCGTTCCCAGGGCAATTCCGATTGTGGAGGCTATGGCGGCGCTGGTCATTGTCGATGCGGTGATGGCGCAGAACGCGAGGGCCAGTACGAGGAGCTTGTTGCGGCCTCTGAAGGGGGTCGTGCCTGTGGGGTTTCAGCCCGATGGTCAGTGATGGGGAGGGCGGACATGGAATTAGAGGTCTGGTGTCTTGGTTCATTCAACAATAGTGGTGCTCGCTTCAACAAAAGCATTTAGCTATAGAGGAATCTACGTTTCAGAGTGTGCGCCTTCTACCATGGCCATCAATCGCCAGAGTTGCGTTGATCGTGATATCAACATGTGCTTTGCACCATTATTGGCTCGTGGCACAAACTCCTAAAGTCCGACGCATGTGCAAGGGTGAAAGTTGAAACCAACTGTTAGCGCTTCGCTTCTGCATGTGCACTGTGCGGTGTGCACGCCCCCTTTCACAGCGGAGACTACTGGGGGCCGTCCTATCTCCGCTCGGATGGACTCCCGGTATCCATCAAAGGTGCGACAAAAGGAAGCAGTGCACACGAATCCTCGCGGTTGACGTATTTTGACCACCGTGGTACAGGAAGACCGTGGGACAAGAACGCAATGATGGGAATCTGCAAGAATGCCATCAATGATCAATTCCTCTCTCTATCCCAGCATCATCTCCACATGCGTGATCCGGTGATGCGACTGCGCGACTTTGGCGGAGCGAACCACTGGCCAGCCGTTCCTTTGATGATTAGTGGACCGGGGGGGCGACGTTCATTCATTCTTATTCTTGAGAGCGCGAGCGCGTCTCGTCATCCCCACACACCTTGAGACGTCACTGCACTACATCATATCCACGTTTTCTCACGTACCGTCGATTGAAGCCGACGTCGCTTTACCACAGAGAGGTGGCCAATGTTGCGCCGAGTGTTGTTCACCACCGCTTCCCCGCGCCTCTCGGCTCCCTGATGATTGGCGCGCTTTCGGAATGTGAAGTGGAAGGATCATCAAACGATTCAAGAGCAGGTATCATGGCCAGAGGTGCACCTGCGATCAAGCAAGAGGGGAGGGATGATGTGGAGCTGAATGCAAAGACGAACAAAAGGAGGAGATGTGTGGTGTCGTCAGCCTGTCAACCCGTACGTCACGCACTCCCCGCTTACGAGTTATCTACGAGCTTCTGCTGACATCGGCTCTTCGTGTTTAGTGTCGCAAGCGCAAATCAAAGGTAAACATGCCCAATTCAATTCCACGACCTGCACCCAGCCGCACAGCCGAGGGGACACCACGGACGCTCTCAGTGCAGATGGGATGATGCAGGACTAGGTCACAGGTGCTGCAGCGTTTGATTAGGCCCAAAACTGCGGAAAGCGTTGCCGGACGTTTGGCCCATGGTCGTACGTCCAGCAGCTCGAGAACCAATGCTAACGTCAACAGTGTGACGGCGGCCTCCCCGTCTGCGCAACATGCACCGCCGTCTACAAGACTCCATGTTTCTACGACGCCGAGAGTGAATCGCGCCGCAGCAAAACCGCCGCCGGTACCAAACGCGACAGCTCCGTCGTCTCTCAAACATCGTCCACGACCGCTCAGCTCAACCACAACCAAAACAACCCTCCACCGCCACCCGCCCCTCCCAACGACAACGCCGAATTCCTCATCTCGTCTATCCGATCGCTCCCCGAACACGAGGTCTACGAACTCATACAACAGATCCGCAAAGATACGCGTCTGGATATTGCAGCGCTCGCCGAGTCATGGCGAAAGACGGTCACGTTTCCACCGAATCCCGCGTTTCCGTCGGCGGAACCGCATTCTTTAGAAGGTGATTTATCGATGCTGTTGGGGAAACCTGCGCAGAGTTATTCGGGAGAGAGCCGGTACTTTGGACATACAAGTGGCTTGAGCCTAATCACAGAAGATGAGAATTACACAAAGTCGAAGATGGGGGCTGCGGGCTTAGAGCGCAAATCGGTGACTTGGACGACGGTCACGCAAGATATGGCCTTTGTGAAACGTTTGCTGGATCTCTACTTTCGCTGGTCGCACACGTTTTATGTCGTGTTCTCGAGGGAATACTTTTACAGAGAT
Source organism: Byssothecium circinans (assembly GCA_010015675.1). NCBI lineage: Eukaryota > Fungi > Ascomycota > Dothideomycetes > Pleosporales > Massarinaceae > Byssothecium > Byssothecium circinans. The sequence continues at coordinate 1,029,711 of ML976983.1, forward strand.
TTTCGGAGTGGGAGGGAGAAATACTGCAGTTCGTTGCTTGTCAATGCGATATTGGCGTACGCGTGCCATTACAGTGACGAACCTGCGGCGCGCACGGATCCGGACAACTTCCGTACGGCGGGAGATCACTTCTTTGAAGAGGCGAGAAGGCTGTTGTATGAGGATGAGAATCCGAGTCTCACAACCACGCAAGCGCTGTGTGTCATGGCCATGCGCGAGCCTTCTGCCGGAAGAGATAGCTCGGGATTTAGCTACATGGGGCGGTGTATGAGAATGGCGATTGAACTCGGCTTACACCTTAATAACTCGGCAGCACCATCTATACATCTCTCACCATCCGAGATGGAGGTCCGCAGAGTCACGTTCTGGGGCTGCTTTACTGTGGACACTATCTGGAGTATCTGCGTAGGACGGGTATCACAACTTCCACGCGCTGCTATTACGCTCGATAAACCGATATTGAACGAACCATCTGCTGGACTGCATGCGGATGGGCCTGCCGGTGTAGTATCAGAGCACCGGCTCAATCGCATGTTTCTCCAGGAGTTCAGTAGTCTTTCCGAGTTGATCAACGATAACAACTACATGTTCTTTGCGCCGAAGGAAAGATTTACAAGTCGTCGGCTGCTGGGGTGTTATAACAAGTATCAGGCTTGGTACAGGAATCTACCGCAGGTACTGAGACTGGAAGGTGTGGCAGAACCGCAATCTCATATCATTACCTTGCAGTGAGTACCACCCCTCTTCCTGCTTTAAAATGTTGATCGCTAACTTTAATAGTATGCTGTATTACACTGCTGTAGTTCAGTGAGTACCCCTCCCTTGCTGTTTTGTAGGGTTCATAGCTAATTTTTTTCAGCCTGTTTCGGCCGATGTTGAAAGTCGATCTGATTCATTCAGATGTCCGGCCCCGAGATACATGCATCGACGCTGCGAACAAAGTTTCCGAGCTCCTACGTCTATATCGGGCTCACTACTCGATGCGCACCTGCCAACTCATACTAACACACGTTCTCCTCTCGGTGAATATTGTGCACCTCATCTACGCCGCCAAGTCGCAAGAGTCCTACCGCAACCTCGTTGAAGGACTCGAAGCTACCGTCGACATGATCGAATGCCACTACTTCGGAAAGCGCGGTTTCAAAGTCGTACGTGCACTGTCCGATAGGTGGAACCTGCCTTTCCCTAAAGAATTGAATGACCGGAAAGTCATGACTAAGAGAGGCTCGTATCTTAATCTAGGCGTTCTTAGTCCGCAGGCTGATCACTCTATACTACCGCATTCCTCGTCTATAGCGAGCAGACTGGGCGGAGGCGCGGGATATGGCTCCCTTACCCCTTCACCCCCTTCATCGACACAACCCATGCGGCACGAGAGCCAGGGCATGTTCGCACCCACCAGCAACAAGAGGGAAAATACTCAAATACCCTCGCATCCTCCTCCTCTGCCAACGTCGCACGCCCAATCCCCAGGCCCCGTCATGATCGCCAACCACCACCCCCAACCACCTCAACAATCACCACTACCGCAGCAACGCAACCAGCGCCACAGCATCTCGCAATCCCACATCATCCCTTCCTATCCTTCCTCCGCAACCCTCACCCCACGCCCCGCCCCCCAACCTCCCCCCACAACCCAACAACAACCACCCAACCCCAGCCCCTCCGCAGAAACCCTCTTCTGGACCCCAGAACCCGGCATCGGTGTCCCCATTCTCCCGCGAAACAACTGCCAAATGAGCCCCATGGATCTGGACAGTATGCTTAGGAATGTGGATGCGTGGGATAGGTTCGGGAGAGATGGGTTTAAGATGAGTGATCAGTGGCAACAGGATCCGCTCCCGGGACAGGGGGGCTTTGGGGTTGGTGTGGGTGTTAGTGCGGGTGGGAATAATGGAGGGGGTGGGTTTACGGGAGAGGGTGGGCAGGGGAACGCGTTTCATGCTGGGCAGTATGGTGTCGGTGTTGGTGTGGGAGGGGGACAGCAGGGGCAGCAGGGATTTGATGCCGCGTGGTGCCAGTGGGGCGGGGAGAGCTGAGGGTAGAGATCGAATAAAGAAGAAGAAGAAAGGACCGGATAGTTTTGAGGTGGAGAGCTTGCTGAGGTCGCGTCTCGCCTGTGAAAAGTGCCAAGGCTTCGGACCTGGCATTGGTATTTAAGAAAACGAGATGAGATGGGAACTCGAACATACCGAGAGAGAGAGAAAAAACACACATGCGGATAGTCATACACACGTCGTTCACGTCCAACCCTCCTCCCAGAGCATTAATAGATGCGAATGCTCAGTGCACCACCACGATTCTCGCCAACCCACAATTCATCGAGCCAGAAGGAAGGAAAGGAGAAAAACAGGAGAGAGTTTTAACTACTTGTTGTCGTTGTCGTTGTCGTTGTTGCTGTTGCTGTTGTATGATTATTTCCGTTTCCGCGATGGGGGAACGGGGTATTGCGCGCCTTCAATGCTCACTCTCCCTCACACTGCAACCTTTTACAACACAACTACGCTTTGTTAGCACCGCAGCCTATACACGCTACTATTTGCCACTTCATCATTTTCAACGATCTCAACGCAGCAGCATGTCGACACCTCCTCAACGTCCACGTCACGCGGATCTCCGTCGAACGCACATGCTCGAATTATGCAAAGATTGATTGATATCCACCAAGGCAGTCAGCCTCGCTGATGATAAGTGACAGAAGATGTCCTAGAAACTATGTCGCGAAAGATTGGGGAAAGAAATGGATCCCCTAAACCCCCGATGCAGGAGATAGCTACCAATGGCAGTATATGACCAACGACGCACGGGCGCCCCAATAGCCGGTAAAATCCAAAGCAAAAACCCAAACTCCGGAAGAAAAAAAGAGAAAAATGTAGATAATTGTAACCCAAGCTGCGGGACCGCTCTCTACGCGGTACCGGGCGTGCAAGTATACCCGGATGCCCTATGCCGCAGGAACTTTTCCGAGGCGAGCAAATCCAAGAGTTCGACATTCGCCTTCGAAGACCACCTGAATGCCGATCACGGTCGATTGGAAAGCAAATAATCCGCTGACTCATGTTTTGTCGCTGCCAATACATCGTTAAGCAGGAGTCTGGCGATGCTTTTTCGTGGTTTTGGGCTCGGTCTCCAGACTTTCGACACGAATTTCAAGCGATCAGACAGTTGCAAAGTTGAAATGGTATTGGTTGCAATGCTCCTGCAGGCCATACAACCAACCGCCGCTCTCCATCTCACTGCCATCCTCGTCAATGAGCACGCCATCCTCGAGAGTAACGGCAGCAGCGATCGTCCACTTCGACGTGGAACCTCTATGACGGCTCACCACCTCAATCATACGCTCGAGATTACGGCTCGTCTCAAAGCAAATGTCGTCGGCGTTCGGGAGTTCGAAGGGGTAGTGGAGCTGGGCCCACTCGACGAACTCTTCTTCGTAGGTCTCGGCGTTGAGGGGGACCGTCTTGTACATACCTCCGAGGTTAATGGTTACGGCACGGGGCTTTCTATCGAGCGACGTAGGCTTATTCGGCTGAAGCTCCCAAGCCTTCATCAACAGTGTTGCACCTACACTCAGGCGAGCGGTGTAGTTCTTCGGGTCACCATACTTCAACGTCGTAGCCGGAAGTTCGAAGCAAATGTCGCGAAACCGAGCTGCGGTCATCCACATGTTCTGGACGTGCTCGTTCTCCGGCAGGTTTGGTAGGTGGCGGATGGACAGCATCGTGCTATCTTTGCCGTTGACGTAGCTCCCAAGGTGCTCGCCTACTTTAATGACCAGTTTGCCGGTGTTGACTGCAAAGCAAAGTCAGTATATGGGTACAACTATTTCTATCACGTGGATCTTTAAACTTACACAATACCCAGGCAGCCTCCTCATTGATCTGCTTCGACAAAGCCAAAACACTGAACTTTCCACATGCCTCAGATGCTCCACGTTCAACGGAGGGGCCGTTCCGCTGTCCATACTTCTTGTAGCAGGACTTGCCATGCTTCTTGCATGCATCGCGTTCTCGCTTGGTTGACGTAGGGCCACAACACTCTTTGACGGTTACGGGGTTGTCAATGTCCAGTGCATATCCATAGATCATCTGACGAATCTCTGCTGGAAGGCATTCAAGTTTACCCAACCCGGTGGGCTCGGCTTTGGGTGGAGGCGGGGGAGTAATGATTCTAGCGAACGGGTTCGGCGAGAACTCTCCAGACATTGCCGTATCGGCGCAGGTGGGCCGCGTCTTGTCTGCGGCATGGGTACTCGGAGCGTTATGCGGAAGTTGGAACGGAATTGGAGTGTTCACGATGGCATGGTCGCTGTCTCCCTTTTTGGGTGTCTCGGGCGGGGTCTGCAGTTGGACCTTCTGGCGCTTTGGAGTCCTTACCAATTGTTAGTATTCGTTCAATGTCTCAGGCCTTTGACACTTACCTAGCTTCCAGGGACAAGGGAGCCGATCGCTTCTTTTTGAGCGCAGGCACGAAACGTCCATGGGAACCTCGCTTTGGCCTATCGGAACTCCTCAGGCGGGAGTGGGGCGGCAATTCATAGTCGTCACTATCCTCAGAATCTCTCGACTCAATGGCATATTGGGCGCGAGGGATACGTAGCGCTGGCGGCAATGCTCCAGATGGAGGAGATGGGGACCGTGAAGGCCAGCTCAACTCCGAGTTGTCTGATGGAGCGGGGGAGGCAGCGCGACCACGAGAGGTGACCTGGCGGGCATCGTTCATACGGACAAGCGGCGAGCTAGGCATCCAGAGGATCTCTGCGTCGTTAGGCAGAGCAGGCGAGCTTGGCAAGGCCCGAGACGCCATGATGATAGTGATGAAGAAGGTGAGGGGTTAGCAAGAGTCGATGCGCGCAACGTGGGGAAGAAGAGGTTGAGGCGCAAGAGGGTATTTACCTTCAGCGAAGTTTCGTCATCTGCAATCGCGGCGAAGGAATATTATAGGTGTGCGAGTGACTTTCACTTTTCCACACTCGCAACTTCGACCTTCACTTCAACCCCGCGCGCTGCCCGATTAAAACGGGTGAACAGCGCCATTGTGCAAGCCCGCGCGTCGATAGACTCGAAACTTGGGCATTGTGCAAACGCGTCTCGACAGCCAATCTACCTCACCCTCTACACCTTGCACCTACACAATGCTCAGCTATCTATATAACTACATAATCACTTTGAATTGATTTCTTCTCGCATTTGCAACTGCTTCTCACAGCTTTCTACAAACTACTTCACATCTTCACAATGTTCACAAACAAGCAGTGCGAAAACTATCGCCAAAGCTTCCTACGGAGGTGGCGGGCAACACGCTCAAGCGTAAAGCAACCTTATTGCATCTCCAAACGCAAACCTGCGCGTGTCTCTCCACCAAAAGTGACGTTCTGCGTCACCTGTCACAATCTAGAGCTAAAGATAAGGTGGATAGAGAACCAAATGCCTGTCGACGGGTTTGAATTCGTGACCGTGTTGCGGAGGTTGAGCGAACACTACGACGCTCATGGTTGGGATTTCGCTGACAAGAAGGTCACAGCTAAGACTAAGAGACGTCCGGCGAAAAAGAATGAACCTGCGCAGGTACCGACGCCGACACCTCAGCCGGAGGATGTAGCTAGTGTTGACATAGGCGAGTTCTTCGACTTTGATCGATTCGAAGAGGACAAAGTTCTTCGACTTAGCCATTCGGCGCAAGACGCTGATGCTAAAGGTGAGGACGAGGAGATTGGCGAATACCTTGACTTTCGTGGTCATATTGAAGAAGTGTGCGGAAAGTTCGACTTCTGACAAGTAAATTGCCAAGGTGCGTGAGCTATCCGAGGCCTTGTAGCAACCTGCCGAGTCCATCAAGTACGAGAGACAATAGTATATCTTCTTTCGCCTAATTCAAATATCGTTGCAATACTTAACACACTGTGTGCTACCAAGTTATCCATCATCTCCGCCCTTTCTCTTTCGCCTAGCACCGTGATCTGAGAACGGTTATTAAAGTCAGTTGATTTCAACTTTTTCTAATCAATAACGTTGTGCCCAAGTCGTTGATCGCCCTTGAGACTCTCATCTTTCATCGAAGCTTCAAGCAACAGTCGTGTCCATGACCGGTAAGTCTTCCGAGACTGCAATAGATTCGACGTTGACTGTTTTCAAACGAGGTCATGGACATCGAGTACAGGCAAGCCTTCGAAAGTATAGGTGAACCTGTATCCGAATCCCCGGGTACCATGGTACCGACCAGAAGCCCTAGGCCCGGCGCTTTGGTTTCTGTTGAATTACCTATGAAGGCGGGGATAGTTGGTCTACACCGTCTTCTCGAGATGGAATCCATAAAAGCTCTAATACTCTTTTGAGCTATGCTGTAAAGAGTATCTGCAGAAATATAATGACGGGATATCGCATTATAATCTATACATGTAGATTATCTAGCTTAATAATGGATAATTTATTAGTGACGAGAATAATAATGGGCTCTAAGTAAACTTAAGACTGACACGCAGCATATATGGCCTAAATATAGCAATATTAACATTATCTTCAATAACTTAACTAATACATATATGTATACACTTTTTATCTAAAGATCCACCCTATCTATGCAAAACGGCGCACAGACGTCCTATCGTAGATATTATTCTTAATAGCACTTACTCAATTGTACGGCTTCTTCTTTAATTCGTGAATACCCCACCGTGTTAGTAACAGTCCTATTAACTTCTGTGAATGTGCAAGGCACGTGATGCATATTATCATACCAAAAAATAGGTATTATGCTAGTAGCCCTACAAATGCAGGAGACCACCGAGTCTCAGGTAATTGGTATCATCATCCTACCTAGGCAAGATTTCGATGCATGTGTGTAATAGTTCGGGAGATGGTTCAAATGTGGTTAAATAGACTGGAAAACTAGCGGGATACCCCGCAGCCGATCATTTATAGCCTCCGACCCCAGTATGCCTCATGATTTCCTCTATGGCCGTGCATTCGTGGACTATTTCTTCGGGGGTTTTCGGGGTCTGGGTACAAGCTTGGTAGTTTGCCTGAATTAGGTCGTTCGCGAAGATAATTCTTGCAGAGTTACACCGAAGGGGGAACATTGTGGGAAATCGGGGACAATTCTCCCGGACAGTACATTTGAACGCATGGTATGTATATTCCAATCTCCTTGCTCGACTGCTTTGCCTTCAAGAAAGCTGCTCACCATGCATCCGGTTCCACTCATTCTTTCTGGAGCGCTGTGGTCGATCGTAGCAGCGCGCGCGACAACTCACGTTCGGCGAGCGATCGATAGCATCAGCATAACTAACGTCGACGATGTCCGCGGAAATCTTCACTTGCCCAGAGAGTGGAGCGGATTGAACGTCAGATGGACCAGCAGCTCCCCGTCCATCGTTTCACATGATGGATTCGTAAAGCGACAAGACGCCGATACTATCGTCAATCTCACTGCGACAATCGACCATGATGGTTCAGTTCAAGAGCGTACGTTTAGCGCCAACGTAAAGCGAGCCGCCGCAATCGATCCATTCACTGGGTATGCCTTCGCCTACTTCACCGGTAATTCCGTTGCTGGCGAAAAAATCTATCTCGCTGCTAGCAATGGCAACAATGCCTTGAGTTGGAAGGAACTGAATGGCGGCCAGCCAATTCTCACTTCGACGCTGGGAACGAAAGGATTGCGCGATCCTTTCATCATTCGATCCTACGAGGGCGACAAGTTCTTCTTGATTGCGACAGACCTGTCCATTGGCTCGGGTACTTCATGGGATGCAGCTGTGCGTAGAGGCAGTTTGTATCTAGAAGTATGGGAGTCGAAGGACCTGAAGACTTGGTCAGCACAACGTCATGTAAAAGTGTCGCCTCCCACAGCAGGCAACACCTGGGCTCCCGAGGCGTACTACGACACAAGCATCGGTTCTTATGTCGTCTTTTGGGCGTCTTCCATCTATGCCGAGAACGACCCGAATCACACAGGCTCTACATACCATCGAATGCTGTTTGCGACGACCCGTGACTTTGTCACCTTTAGTACGACGACGGTATGGCAAGATGCTGGAATGTCCCGTATCGATTCCACTGTTATTCAAGACGGAAGCACCTTTTACCGCTTCACCAAGGACGAAGGGGCTACTGGTACAGGCTGTGCAGACATCATCCAGGAAAAGTCAACTTCCTTGCGTGCTTCACTCTCTTCGTGGACCAGGGTTACTGCATGCATTGGTAAGAATGCTGGCACTTCTGCTGTGGAAGGACCAACAGTTTTCAAAGCAAATCCTGGCGACGTCAACGGCCAGAAATTCTACCTCTTTGTGGATGAGTACACTGGACGTGGATATATTCCTCTCGAGACGACAAACATCGATAGTCCAAGCTGGAAAGTTTCGAGCTCTTACAGGCTACCTACAAGCCCGCGGCACGGTACTGTCGTTCCTGTGACTGCCAAAGAACTCGCCAGTCTCAACACCATGGCAGTCAAAAGAGATGTCAAGAAGGCCAATCTAGTCGCAAGAGCCAGTCCTGTCCTTCCAGGTTTATACGCAGATCCCAACATCGCCATCTTCGGCCGTAACTATTACATCTACGCTACTACAGACGGCTACAGTGGCTGGGGCGGCAAGGACTTCTACGTCTGGAAATCGCCTGATCTTGTGTCTTGGACTCGATCGACGAAGCCATTCCTCACTCTCAACGGTACGAGCGGTAACGTCCCATGGGCCACCGGCAATGCATGGGCTCCGACAGTCGCTGAGAAGGATGGGAAATACTACTTCTACTTCAGCGGACAAAATCCAACCTATAATCGCAAGACAATTGGCGTGGCCGTCGCATCATCCCCCGAAGGCCCCTTCACTGCGCAATCCACTGCCATGATTCTAAATAACGAGGGTTTGACGAGCAATCAAGCCATCGACCCATATGCCTTCCGTGACCCGTTAACGGAAAAATACTATTTGTTCTGGGGTAATGGCAAACCCCTCTACGCCGAACTTGCAGATACCATGACCTCTCTCAAGCCCGACACAATCAAAGCCGTCACAGGTCTTACCGACTTCCGCGAAGGTTCTTTCGTAAACTACCGCGCTGGCCTCTACCATCTCACCTACTCGATCGACGACACAGGATCTGAGAATTACCGCGTCGGATACGCGACGTCGGCGAGCATTGATGGGCCATGGACGTATCGAGGTGTTATTTTGCGGAAGGATACTTCCAAGGGGATACTGGGCACTGGACACAGCTCTATTGTTAACGTGCCTGGGACGGACGACTGGTATATTGCATATCATCGTTTCAAGATTCCTGGTGGAAATGGAACGCATAGGGAGACGACTATTGATAGACTATATTTTGATGCGACGACGGGTTTCATCAAACCTGTGGTGCCGACTTTGGAAAGTGTTACGGCGGCGACGATACCTGTGTAGGTACGGTTGTCGTGAAAGTCCTAGAGTTTGAAGCTTCGGGGAGAGTAACGTGAGTTTTGGCACACAGCTTGACGCTGTCTATAATCCACAATAGTAATTAGATCAATTTTGTTATTTTACAGAACGCTCGTCTCCACTATACTGAGATATTACTGGTCGGTATTGCTGGCTGTTCGCTATTTAAAGTTTTCTGTACAGCTTGAAAATGCATCTTTTCCATTAGTATTGGTGGGTTTTGGACTGATTCAGATGGGGCAGAGGTTGGTCAGGGAGGAAACTCGGTTTTTAAGATCGTGTTGAACTGAGGATGAATTCGAATATACTTCGATACTAAGATGATCGAACATCAAAGTTTGGGGACTACGATGTTTCGTGAATCGACGCAGCCAGAGACAGCAGTACAAGATTTCCTAATAGAAGTTCCGTGCTTAACAGGAACTTTCGTACGGTTAGTTAAATGTACTGTACTTGTACTTAGCATGTAGTAGTAAGGAATTATCCGTGCGTGTTAAACTCATATAGATTCGAAACAGCTTTTGTATCCATGATGCTCCCTGAAGTCCCAAATACGGAAGCGATTCCAGTGAATGCACAAAATGTGTGTGGATGGCGATGTCAGACAGAGGTGAAAAGCGAAGATACTCTGCAAGAAACCTGAAAATACTGTCTTCCTTGATAGCTACAAATTACCAAAGATTGAACAAAAGTCGTGACGGTGAAGAGCTACCTCGATCTGTGAGGGGTGAAAATAGATTCGGCTTAGTGTAAGGTCCGTGCATCCATCGCACTTATCGATTAGACATTTCTCCACACTTCAGATGTGGCGGACCACTCAACTTTTCGTCGTTCGTACCATTGAAATTTTAAGGACCCCTATTTTTCCCAATCAAAAGAGCACACCACAATTGTGATTAGGGGAGGTCCGTGAACATGGCGAAACGAAAGCGCAACAACGCCCATTCCATTCCTGTGAAGAAGCTGGCCACGGTATCAGGAATACCGAGCCCCCCACACGATGCAGGAGCCTCGCTCAGCGCATCTAGCATCAATTCAGTCATTTCGCCTGAAGAGCTTGATATCACAGTGGATACACTTCAAGCACTGGCTGGGCACCCAGGCATTATCAAGTCGAAAGCATGCAAAGATCTGAGAACAGCAGCGTATACGTTCCGTCAAGCAAGTACGACAGGAATGATTGCAGCCGGTAAGTATAACCAGCCTTTAACGTCAGGATGAGATTGGACTGAAGGCTGATCCAAATAGAGGGCAGGAACCTTACGGCTCGAATTTCTGCAGCTCTTACGGATGGGAACTATTTGGATGCACGCATCCTGCTAGCGGAGATGAGAATCAGGAAAGAGACGCCTTCTTTGGGAGCTCTATGTCGATGGGTCCGTACTCTCGACATGATCTCCGGACTGTCAATTCATGTTCGAGTGCCCGACCAAACTATTGCGGGCCGAAACGCCCACAACACTGAGTTGATCGAAGTTATGGATGCTATCCTTCGTGTTACTGGTCCAACAGACACCACTTCTCACGGGATAGCTGGCTCTTCGGAACCTATTGCGCTGCAAGATACTTGGAATATGAGGGGCACTAGCGAACCCGCCCGACAAGTACGTCGAAGTATTGAGGATAAGACGATATTCGTATCTTGTCTTTCAGACCTCAAGGGGCACTTCAGGATCATCGAGACAATACCTGGGCCTGAACGCAAGCCAGCCAATCTCCACCCTGCTGTTTTATTTGCCTCGAAAGACGATACTATACTTCTCGGAGAAGCGCCCAAAACACAGTGCTACAAACACCCGATTGTGCCGAACTTGAGGCTCATCAAAGATGTGCTCACACCCGATGAGTGCTCCTCCATCATCGCTGCGGGCGAAACGATGGAATTCATACCCGATGCACCAATACGGCCTCAGGGTGAAGATACCAGTGTGCTTGCCCACAACTTCTACTGGATCGTCGACCAGGCCTTCCATGACAAGCTCTGGAATAGAATCAAGGAATTCGTGCCAGAAGCTGTTACGGGTAGGAAGGTTCGGGGCATCAATCGTCGATTTAGGGTCTATAGATACGTTCCTGGAGCAGAGTACAGATGCCACATCGGTGAGTGGGCCGCCCGCTGCACTCATCAACAATATAACTAACATATTTCTCTCTAGACGGTGCCTGGCCGCCCTCTGGCATTGATCCTGTCACAGATGCCTATCAGTACGACTCTTCACCAAACAATGCTCGCCAGTCTTCCTTATTCACCTTTCTCATCTACTTGAACGACGATTTCAAAGGCGGTGAAACAACCTTCTTCATCCCAAGCGTAAAAGAGGGCACCATCAATGCATACCCAGTCAAACCCATTATGGGTAGTGTCGCAGTATTTCCCCATGGGGAGGCCCAGGATGCTCTGCTGCATGAAGGTACCGGAGTAATAGAAGGTGCCAAGTACGTAATCCGTACAGACGTTGAGTATGATATCGATGCCACTCCATAGGTTTTCTTCTATACGAAACTCGGAACTAAGGAATGGACATGGAATCGTGAGTTCGTCGGTCGAATCTCAGATGAGGATGTGGTAAATGACGCGATAGCGTCACCCGATTTAGTTAGCGCGTTTAGAATCCGAGTGGTGGTACGATCACACCACTGTCATCTCACGACGTACCACCACGACTAGCTGGCTGTCGCCTAAACCGTTGATGATGGCAGATTCAGTACGGATGATTGTGGCCAAGATAAAAGGCCACTCTTCTACAAGAAGAGCTAATCACACCTACACTCCGCTTGCCATTTCACTCAATTCCTCAATTTCAGCACGCTTTGCTCCCAAGCTTGAATAGAAAAAATACTACAACATGGCACCCTTCTATCGCCGGCCTATGAAGCACATCGACCGTAGAGAATTATACACCAATCTAGAGACGAGAATCCAGTATCTCCACTCATTTCTAGACTTCAGTACCCGTACGCTGGAATCACCTGCATACATGAAGACCAATGCCGGACTAACGTCTCTAGGCGACATCGATGCCCTCGTCTCGGGAAAGAAATACATACAAGTACTGATCCCGGCCATTGTCAACATTGTGTACAAGAAGTTGTTGCAATATGATATTACGGCACGCGCCTTCGAAACGCGATCAACGTCATATGAAGGACCTGTCGACTTGAACCTCAATGAGAACTCGCCTCAAATCCTGCACCGCAAGATGTTCCTTCGAGGTAAGTTGCTGCATGCGGCAAGTCGAGTCATTGCAGCTGCTAACAAGTACTCCGTACAGGGTACCTGAACAAGCTGTGTAGCGACCCAACCAAGATGGAGTTCTGGGAATAGTATGTGCATCGTTCTGTATTACCGACTCCTTACTGACCTTGACTAGTCTTGACAAGGTCGGCATGATGCACGTCGGACAGGGACGTCAACATCCTCTCCATGTCGAATATGTGCACATTGGAGCCACACTGTCATTCATCCAAGACGTCCTCACTGAAGCCATCCTCTCGCACCCCCGCCTAAAGATGGAGCGCAAAATCGCCCTCGTCAAGGCGATCAGCAAAGTAATCTGGATCCAAAACGACCTCTTCGCGAAATGGTATGTGCGAGATGGCGAAGAATTCGAAGATGACCGTCTGATCCCTGAAGTGGAACCAGAGGGCTATCTGCACGGGAAGAAGATTCTGCACGACAGCAGCGAGAGTGAAAGCGAAATCGAGGTAAGAAGGCCGCCGGATGGACTGCATGTGAGATGTGTGCTGACTTGGTTATCGTAACCAGGACTGTGATTTGGCTGCGGGGTCTTGCCCATTCAAGAACTTGGCCACTCAGAGCCCCCGAACGATTCATGGCCCGACCAATATCAAGCGGACAAGTCTTGAGGTGCCAAATGCAGATGTTGGTTGGAGAGAAACATCGACGACCCCAAGCCCGCTGCCATCGCCTGCATCGGGCTCCATATCGCCTGGTAGCGGTATTCCACGGCCTGTGAATATGTAACCCTTTTTCTACGTAGGAGATAGGATATGTATGTATTGGAGGGGCAGTTGTCTATATGCGGTCAACGTTTTCCTATGTTTCCATCTCTCACGTGTCCATGCATAGGGATCGGGCATAGTTTTCTAGGGCATTCGAGGAGTTACGGCTGGCCAACATGGTCCTCGGGATAATTCGGGACCGCGCGGCAAATGTCTCACCATCCATGGATGTTTTCTTTCAAGCCATCATCACTTTCAGTACCTGTAGTGCGCGTGACCTTTGGCAGGAGTGGCTATGCGCACATATGTGCTCTACACACAGCACTACAAATCGCTTTCAAATCAGTTCTCGCGGCCATCACGTGAGGGTGATACGGCTGGCTACACATGTGGCATTCGTAACCTTGGAATGTTTCAGGCAGGGGAGCCGAGGTGCCGGGGCTAGAATGCAGCGGAAGCTGGGCGACTTGGCTAGTGTTTGCGGCGACGCTCCGTGATGGCGATGATACGTCACCCTGGAGGCGTTCGAAACCGCAACGCAAACGGGGAGAACAGTCTGAACTCAGCATGACATGGCAGCCTGAGATGGGTTGACGGCTCGGGGGCGAGCAGGCGAGCGCAGAGGTGAGGCGAGGTGATGCTGCGACGGCTAGGGAGGGATAGCGACATGAGATGACGATAGTCGCTAGGTAAAGTTTCGCGGCGTGCACGCTGGGCGTCTGACGCTGCGAGGAAGCAGACGGGCCACTCTGCCACTCTGCAGGCCCGCGATAGAAAGAAAAACGGCGCATCGCGACAGGCCGCTCCGGTTGCTGTGCAGGCTGCATTCCGCTGCTTTTTCCAGAATTACAAAATAAGGCCTAATGCGCACATCGCTACCCCTGATTGGCGTGGCGGCCCCAATCCCTACTAGCCCATATTCTGTGCCGTCTTACTGGGTCGACGTCGCACGTCGCAACTTCCAACAGTAAGAACTTCGTCCCGCTCTTTCCCTCTTCCCAACCGTCCGCCTTTTCCTACGGTTATCTCCACCACACCTCAACACCCCCCCTAACACACCACCACGATAGCTGTCTGCTCACTGCGACGGATTTCTCTCCTGTATTATCGACTCTGCGTCTTGTATTTGGCTCTTCTCCGTCTGCTTTCGACTTATCTGGTGCGGCACGGCCGATCTCCACGACACCTTGCAGCAGGGAGCTCAGCTTCCCTCCACGTCACCACTCCACACCTGCCCCCCTTCGATTCTTGCACTCCTTCGCGCACTCTTTAGACTCTTATTGATTTAATTCCTTGCGCCTTTCACCACTTCAACTCTTTGCGCGCTCACTCGAGCCGCAAGTCCGGCTGCGTCGTCATTCTGCAGCGCGTTAGCTCCTGGAATCTGATGCGCCCGACCTTCTCTGCGACAGATGAGCGCTGTTTGTACTAAACTTCCACTCCCTTCACCATGCAGTCCATGTTCCGTCTCTCATGGAGCACGGATTCGCCCGGCGACAAGATCATGGAAAAGTCTGCGCTGCACAAGTCAAGACCGATGCCGGTGATTGAGATGCCAACTCTCATGAACCAGGTAAAACGAAAAAGGACCGACAGTCCTGAACCGGCATCGGCGCAGCACGCGCACGTGGTGAAGAAGTGGAAGGATGCGAACGGCGACGTGAAGCATGCCCCAGTTGCAAGTGCGACCGCTGTAGATGTGTCGCGAAAGCCTGTTGAGCCCAAAGACAACGTATCCAGAGTGCCTTCTACCGATACTTTAGAGGCGCGTCCCAAGGCCCAACCTTCGAGAAGAGAAGGCGCGAGTGCGAGCAAGTCCCAGAAGCCTGGTGGCAAATCCGATTCTTCTTCATCTTCTTCCTCCGTCACTCCCACGGCTACCATGGCAACCGACCAGTCTGCACTTCAACAAGCGATCGAGGCTCAGATCAACTACGAAATTCTGCTCAAGCACAACGAGTTGCGTTTGATTGAGCAAGAGCTTGCCAAATGTCAAGTGTCGCTGGAGCAACTGCGCCGCTGCTCGCTAATCCCGTTCCCCGGAGCAGAAGGCATATCTGAAAATGTCAGCGGGGGCGTTGGCCCTTCGTTGCAACCGCCCAACGGTTTTACGGAACCGCAGTACGCTGCTCCATGGGGCGTCACTGATGGACCGTACACTCGACACTACGCCAAGTGGTTGATTTCAGATGTCAAGTTTGATCCCGTTTCCGAGCGCGCGCTGGCGCAGCAAACGCAGGGTTATTTTGGTATGGGTGAAGGCCGCACGACGCGTGGTAGTTTTGCTGAGTTTGGTCCGACCAGCAAAGCGCGCACGTCGCGAACTTCGACTGGAACGTTGAAGCTTCAGGCTCTTGGTGAAAATCCAGCACCTGCACCAAAGGTTGATCCTTTGCTACACCAGCGGTCTACGGACAAGAAATGGGTACGCCTATTCTGCGCACAGTGTGGACACAGCAACTTCTCGAACACGCAAGGCTTTCTCAACCATTGCAGAATCAAACACAACCAGGTGTTCAAGAGTCATGACGCAGCAGCTGTTGCTTGCGGTGTTCCGGTGGACATTGACGATGTCGGCGCACCAGCTACAGCAACCGAACCAACGGCAACACCGGTGAGCACGCCGGCAATTTCTTTCCCTGTCACCACCACACCTGGCAACGTACATCCACTTGTGCGCGCAAATCCTGCTCAGCTGGCCAAGGACGTCCATCGAGATTTCAGCAAGCCGCGTGTTGAGGCGAAGCCCAAGGCATCAGCGGCGGGGCTCTCTGAGTCATCTTCAACGCCACACCTAAGCGCACTACTGGCGCAACGTGGCTTTGACGGCAATCTCAAAGGATTGGTGGACACGGTGAAGTCGAAGGTTGATCTGGACGCGATGGAAACATCAGATGACGACCTGATCGACAGCGCCGTCCAGACTCCAACCACTGCGAAGCCAACCCAACTGGCTCGTTTGCCGGTTGCCGCGCCAAATGCCACACCTGCGAGCAAAGCACCGTCGGGGCGACCCGTGAGCCAAAAGGGACAGCATACTGGACCTCCGCGTCTTCCACTTGCATTTCCAGCCACTCTTCATGGCAGTGGCCATCGCTTGCCGGATTCTCCAGTAGATCTCAGCCCTCATACCGTTGAGTCTAACCCGGGTCTTGTGAGCGATCACGACGACGATGATGACGAGGATGGAGATGATGCCCACAGCCAGCCCGACTACACCATGAACGATGATGATGTTGTCGTCGAGGATGCGAGCGACGTCGAAGGCGTACAGCAGGAGCGTACAGGGTCGCGCCAAGGCTTGAACAGCTGCTGTTTCGAGAAGGGCGAAGGAAGCCGCAAGCATTAGACGGGGACCCGTTAATTCGGGCTTCTCCGTCAAACTCTCTGAAAAGATTGTGGTTTTGCTTTTCCTGTATTCTTGGTTTCTTTCTCTACCGATACACCCTTTTGTGCAAATACCCTTTTTCCGCCTTTCTCCTTCCTCTTTCCCACCTCTCGTACGCACTCTCGGGCGGATGGGATTTTGCGCTTTCTGGGGGGTATATACGGTTGGTTCCAGCAATGGGAGGTATTTTTGATCGGTCAGCATAAGCTTTTAATCAAGCTTGTGCAGGCCACGCTTTTTATTTCCCCTTCTTCTCTCTTCTTCCTCCTCTGCCCTTATACCTCGGAAATTTACGACTGAAATCTCTTCTCTCATCTCATCAAGTGCGCCCCAGGGTGTTCCGACAGGCGCTGGGTCACGCTGTGTATTATTGCTCTGTAAGGTCTTTTTGGATATTGGCGATAGAATGGCGGGGACGGGGAGAAAGGGTTCGTATGATGCGATTTCCTTCGTGCGTGCGTGCGTGTGACGCGAGAAACCTAAAATTGCAGGCGATGTGCCTGCCATGTATATACCTTTTAATGCTAGCGATCATGTATTCTTATATCAAATGGATATGGTGCTATACTCGTGGATTCGACTCCGTCCCACTTGCCACTACCTTACCTTCTTTGACTGTGTATTCCACCCCCAACTGTGATCTATCCCTTAAATATATTATCAGAGAAATCAGCACTACGACATTAACTAAAGGCCGTGTTTACGTATACAGTCTGTATAGCTCTTCTAGAGTCTACCAGTGGCCTTAACATGGGGATTGCTCCAGCCGGCTTTTGACCCACTGCGAGACACTGTACCGAAGTTGCGTAGCTGGGAAGGCAAGGCAAGGTCCCAAAAGCCCGACTTTTGCACTCCCCGCGCCTCTCTTTCCGCTACCTAGGTGGTGGGCCGCGACGTCCTTGTAACTCAGGAACGCAGTGCTGGCAATACCCAAACCCTTCAAAGACGCCTGTCCCATTATCCGTCTCATGCGCGCACTGTATGCATCAAGAACCCCGTCCATGATAACCCCAACACACGTCGCGCGTCACTGAGGCACCGACCAAACTCAAAGCTTCTAGCCCATAAACTCCACAGCCTGCACTCCGTTAGCTTGCATTCGCACCCTAAATCTTCCCATCTCCAGGCGAAACTATTTCCCCATCCCGCCTTACTTTCCCTCCCCGCCCTAAGCGTGCCCAGAACCCGCAACACGCTCCATCCAACAAAGTTCAACCTCAAACCTTCGCTAGCTCCAGCCTCCAGCCTCCAACAAAGACTCGGGTAGGTAGGGAGTGCGTACCGCCATAACGACACAAGCGAGCGCGACATACGGACTCAGGCGCTCGCCGATCCGGGCGCATTTCCACAGCGGGCCGACGAAGTAGTTTTCCTTGTTGCGGTCCATGATGCCGGGGAATTGGTAGTGGGCGTAGGTCGAGGTGCAGATTGTGAGGAGGATTACGAGGAGGAGGGATTGGAAGTTGAAGAATGCCGTCTATTAGGTTTTTTTTGTTAGTGTTGGGGGTTTTGGAGGGTGGTTTGGAGGGGGAAGGTGTACCATTTTGGAGGTCGCGCGGTGGGCGCAGAGAGTTGAGGGGAGCTGGGGAGGTGAGAGCGTGAATAGGTGCGGAGGAGGGTAGAATGTCGATTAAAGGAGGCTAAAGCCTAGATTGAGATGTGCTTTGGACAGATGTCCCGCGTTCGTCGTTGCGGGCACCGGACAATGGATTATCTGGTCCTCCGAGGACGTCCGTGCTTTTGGCGGCCGCGGTGTATGGATCGTCACGCCTGCAGCAACCACCCAACCCTCGGTAGCTTCTGAACTCATCTTCCAGAACACTTCACCTCTCTTTCCTGGAGAAACACCATCTTCGCCAATAACGGCAGTCTCTCGATACTGCGAAAAGAGTCATACATATCCCTACGTAAAGATTTCATGCTGCGGTTCTTAACGGCGGTGAAGAGCCACACGACGACAAACAGCACGTAAAGAGTCGGAAGGATAGCTGCAGCGGGGCTACGTACAGAAGGCTAGGTTTCAGGGAAAGACTCCAGCAGCGAAAGCAAATACAACGGCAAGATGACGGAGGTGCGCATGCGGCAGCGGCAGAAGGGGCAGCAGTTTGCGCCGCCAGAATGTGAGTGAACTCTACTTATTTCGCTCTCACATTGCATTCCGTCGCAGTGCGCAGTCCTTCTTGACACTGTCTCTTCTATAAAACCCCTCACCTGCCTCTTTCTCTCCACCAATCCCACCCTCAACAACATCCACACACAACCCCCACCCACCATGCCCACCCCGATCCTCCCACGGCACCCCAAACCCAAGAACTCCCCAGCCCTCAACCTCGACCCCCCTAATACGCTCCGTCCCACCCCCTCCACTCACAAAAAACCCACAGTGGAATCCTTCCTCATCGCCTACGGCGACTCCGACGCCCCCTTACCCACCACAATCCGCGTCCTCGACGAAATAGTCACAGACTACATCATCGAAACCTGCCACGAAGCCGCCGCCGTGGCGCACCATGCGCGCCGCCAGAAGATCAAGCTCGACGACTTCAAGTTCATGCTGAGGCGCGATACGGCGAAGCTGGGTAGGGTGAGCGAGATGCTGGAGATGGAGAAGGATTTGAAGAAGAAGAGGAAGGCTTTCGATACTGATGAGGGGGCTGTGGTGAAGGGCGCGGATGGGGTCGAGGTTGGGAAAGGCGGGGTGGGGAAGGCGGGGGAGAGGGCGGGAGATAAGGGGAAAGAGGCTGCTGCTGCTGCTGCGGGGGAGAGGGAGGATGGCGAGAGGAAGAAGAAGAAGAGGAAGAAGGAGAAGGGGGCTGATGCGGGGAGTGTGAGGAGTGGATGAGATCTTACTCTGGGGTTCAGTTGTTCTGGCCTTTTTCTACGGCTAGCATGGAGGGTTGTATGGCCTGGCTGGTCACTTCTTACCCTCGCTGGACACGTCAATATCTGCTAGGAGATGCACGGCTCTTGGTCACAGACCGACTTTCTACCGCTTCGATCTGCAGCCTGTTCGACACCCACCCAGACGAACGCGACTCCAAGGCCGCGTTTCTCTATGCTCAAACCAACCCATCGAACCTTCTAAAAGGACTTTCGCCTTTTGGTAATCCTACGGCTACAGCGAAGTCGAATTGGCGTTTTGGGTCTTTTAAGGAGCATTTCTTCGGCGTTTCGGTCTACATTATACTACAATGATACCCTTTCTTCGCACTCTATTCTTTCTTGCTAATTGACCAACCGTACGAACACTTTACAATGCCCACGCCATGGAGACCGTCGCACTTGGAGAAAACCCTTTTGGCACCTCGCTGTAGCACACAAGGCGGCATCACGAAGTCAGAATAGGAAACAAGTTGCGAGCGAGGATGGGGGTTCGGACTGGTATGACTAGTGTCTACATGTCCGGCGAGCTCTTTCTGAGCTTGAGGCTGAATTTATGCGCAGAACACGTGTTTCCGGTATTCATACATGCTCGTTACCACCTCTCCTTATGGCGTCATTCCTCACGCCCTGGGCTGCATCGCACCTCCCCAGATTCCTCCCCTCTGCACCATATCGCCGTGATGCCCGACTCGTGACATCGTGTTCCGTATCACCTCCGTACTTTTTCCCCTTGCCGGTCTATAATGCAAAATCAAACAATGAACATTTCCCGCAGTGGTCTAGCAGCGTCAAGAAGAACCCTTCATGCCTCCTGCTGTTGCCTTTGCTGCTGCCGACCCTTGCCACCCCGTCCCCCCTTTTGTCGGTCGCCGTCGCGCTGGCCGCCTTCGGTTGTGACAGCGGCATCGGTACCGAGTGTGAGCGCGGCCGTGGCGAGGCGGTTTGAGAGGTCGATTTGCGTGCGGATAGTGTTTGCGAGGTACGAGACAACGAGGACGTCTTGGATGTGGGAGTTGCTGGGCCATATTAGCTTTCGTGAAGTAAAAGATGGAGGAATCCACGTACAAGTCGCGCTCAACATCGGCGGGCTCGACCTTGGGTGCTAGACTTAGAGCGTTTAGGAGAAACTGTCCTAACGCAGACGATGGCTCGGCTTCCTCATCGAGTACGTTGTTAACGTAGTTCGAGACGCGCTCGAGCATGTCTAGGACGTGCTTGACAGCATTCTCTAGGGCCTCTAGGTCAGAGAATGTCGACTGTGTCCGGTCCTCGCGATCTTTAGCCGAGGAAATGAGCTCAAGAGCCGACTTCTCGCCCTCTCCATACTTGAGCTCGTGGGGCACAGGGATGAAGGAGCATGAATCTGCCGCACGTTCTGCTGTAACACCAATAGGCGCGGAAATATATGTGTGAGACTCAGGTTCCTTCCCCGGCTCTGTCGATACGGTAAGATGGACAGCGGGGTGAGGGAACGTGCCATCGCCCTGCTGGCCGTAGAAATTTTGGATCAGGGCGGAGAAGGTGTTGAGGTCGCTGCTTGTCGCATACCAGCCGATGAGGATTTCCTTGGGGTTTGCGCGGAGGTGCAGAGCCAGCATCTGCTTCTGGTAATCCATGTCCACCTCTACTTGCTCGGCATTCTCGGTGTGGGGGACGGCATAGCAGTTGCGGATCTCGACCTCGGTGCCATCTTCGCTGCGGGTACCTAGCAGGGTTCCGATCACGCGCTCTTGGTCGGCGGGTCGCCGGAGGGAATGGTCGATGATTGCGAAGAGGGCTTGCGGTTGGACGACGACGTTGATCGGAGCGGTCGAGGGTTGGCCCACGGCAGGGCCGAGGGGCCGCGCGAGATGTAGGTAGGCGTCGTTGTTCATCATGATGAGTATTCCACGGGCACACGAGTATTACAGACCGGTCGGCGTGGTGTTGTCGTGGGGGTTGGTGTTGGGGTTTGGGCAGCAAAAATGGCGGGGTCCGCAATAATATGAAGCCGCAAGCGAAGTGTATGCCAAGTTTTCCAGCTACTTGCAGGGGTGGGGCTCGTAAAATAATTTTGGGAACTGCAACACCAAACATCTGCTATAAGACTTGCTATTTGCGCGAGCTCGCAGGCATTCGACAAATCTAACTTGAATCGTTTCTCACCATAAGTCGATATAATTAAAGTTAACAGCTCTTTGCATACCCGGCAACTGACCGAAAGTCTAGTCGATGCCGCCGTTTCGAGGGCGAGGAGGAATGCGCGGGCGACGTGGAGGACGCGGGGGAGGGCGAGGAAGAGGTCGAGGGGGTATGCGAGGTGGCGCGCGAGGAGGACGGCAGAATGGTTTTGCAGCTGCGCGAGTCGAGGAACCAATGGAGGCGTAAGTGGAGAGAACGAATGCTGAATGTCCGCGATTTTGACGCAACATAGACAAGAAGAGTACTCAAGCTCCTCCCAATCGGAGGCAGAGTCCAATGCGAACGAAGAATCATCTTCAGAAGAGGAGGAACCGCAGTCCACCTCGAAAGCGTATCACACCCTGCTACAATCGTTCGTATCACACAGCAAGTCAAATGCATCCGTAAACGAACCACGAAGGAAGCGACGGAAGCGACGGAAGCTTGATCACGGAACACGCGCCCCAGAAGATGATGCCGCAGACGTGCAACGGGACGCAGAGAGCGATGCGGGCAAGGAAGATAATGGAGAGCCAGCTGAACTCGAGGACGACTCCAGCTCCGAACCAGAGTCGGTGCAAGAAGCGCAACTAGGTCATGAGGAAACCAATGGCGCATTCGAGGCTCACTTTGAGGGCCTAGATGAAAATGAGTTGGCGATGCGATTGAAGGCTATAAAGAATGGTCAGTGGACGACCACGAAGTTGGATAGGATAAAAGGCGGGAGGGGCGTATATCAAGTTCCTGGAAATTACGATACTGCGCCTGTGAGACGAAAATTGCGAGGCGTGGATGACATTCGACTAAAGCCACGGCTTGTGGAAAATGCGAAGAAGGTCTTGGGAGACTTCGACAATGTGGAGCAGGCTATCGCGCTTTCACTCTTCGACTACCAGGACGTGCTATTTGGAGCAAGAACCGTCAAGAACGCAGGACGGCTGCGACACATGACTTGCCTACACGCGCTCAATCACATTGTCAAAATAAGGGACAGAGTACTGAAGAACAACTCAAAGCTGGCCGCTGCGGAGGAAGACGACGACGCCGAATACCGCGACCAAGGCTTCACTCGTCCGAAGATCCTCTACCTTCTTGAAACGAAACAATCATGCGTTCGTGCAGTCAACTCCATCACTCAGCTCTATGATTTTGAGCAACAAGAGAACAAGAAGCGCTTCCTGGACAGTTTCTCTCTGCCTGAAGATAAGTTCTCAGATGACAGGCCGGAGGACTTTCGTGAATTGTTCGAGGGCAACGACGAGAACGAATTCCGTGTCGGAGTGAAGCTCACGCGGAAGACATTGAAGTTCTACTCAACATTCTACAATTCAGACATCATCTTCGCCTCTGCGCTCGGACTACGACGAGCTATCGAATCTAGTAGTGAGAAAAAGAAAGACTACGACTTTCTCTCCTCAATCGAGATGGTCATCATGGAGCAGGCCGACGCGACGCTCATGCAGAACTGGGACCACGTCGAGTTTGTCTTCGAGCATCTGAACTTACAGCCGAAAGACGCCCATGGTTGCGACTTCTCTCGCGTCCGATCATGGTATCTTGACGGGCACGCACCGTACTTCCGCCAAACCATCGTCCTATCCGCCTTTCTCACACCAAAGATCAACACCTTGTACAACAAACACATGCGCAACTACTCCGGCCGCTTGAAGTTCACTCCAGACTACACATCCGGACTCATCGAGAACATGAGCTATGGGATCAAACAAACTTTCTCCCGCTTCGACTCACCCTCCCATCTCACAGATCCCGACTCCCGTTTCAAATTCTTCAGCACGACCGTCCTGCCACAGACCACGTGCCTCCCGCGTCCACCTCAAGGTGGCATCGGCGTCCTGGTCTTCATACCCTCTTACCTCGACTTCGTCCGCGTGCGCAACGCGCTCGTCGACTCCGACCTCTCCTACGCCTCCATCTCCGAATACACAGACATCACCGACGTACGAAAAGCACGATCGCACTTCATGAGCGGCCGACATTCTCTGCTTCTCTACACCGGTCGTGCGCACCACTTCCATCGGTACAACATTCGCGGCGTTAAAAAGGTTGTCTTCTATGGAATCCCAGAGAACCCGTTGTTTTACGACGAGATTGTGGGGTTTGTTGGGAGGACCGTGGAACGTGGCGAGGTCAGCAAGCTGGAGGCGGGTGTTCGGTGTTGCTTTTCCAAGTGGGAGAGGTTGGAGTTAGAGAGGGTAGTGGGGAGTAAGAGGGTGGGGAAGATGATTGGGGATCGGGGTGATGTGTTTGATTTTGTTTGAGGGGGGAGCAGTGGTGAGAAGAGTGTGCACATGTGGGAACAGCGCTTCTCGTCAACGTGACAGTACTACATCAATTGTTATGTTCTACTACTTCAGTAAAACATGACACAAAGTTTCCATCATATACCTCATACTCAAAATATACCCCTTCTCGCGCTCAACTAAGATCTTCCATCATAACGCGGTGTCTTGACCCATTCTTATATCCAAGCCAATATTTCCACGGAGAAAAGAGGAATAGCAAGACGACGAAAACTCACCATGCCACCCCCACATGTCTCACACCTCGTACTAGTAATGAGCCAGTAATAGTATATCAGCGCCACAACCTTTTCAATATTCAACAAAGTTTCTGTCGTCTTTGCACGGCAATACCCTGCCGTATCCAGCCAAAAAGTTCAAGTCCCTTCTAATTACAATTAACTATCGTATACTCATATCGCTTTGAGTATGAGCATCGGTAACGTTATCCATACGCCGCACGAATCACCAAAGTGCCTTTGTAGATAGTGGTAATTGAAAACCCCGAGATGGCTCGACAAGCTCTCATGTAGCAGGGAGACTAGGTGTGATGCCAAAAAGCCCTCCTATCAAGCAAGCGCGCGAACAATAAGCCAATCTCTTGAAAGAATAAAATTAAAAACAAAAGTACTCGCTGTAAAACTTATCGAAGGGGGATACGGCGCCTAGTACGTCACGTACCGGGAGATGTCTTACGGTGTCGAGAGCGGGGCTGCGATGTATCCCACTACCCCGCTTTTTCTGCTGCGCGAGAGATGCGGTTGCAGCTGACTCGGCTAAACTTTTTTCTTGCATTGATATGTAATGACGAGTGGGAGACGGACTACTGTTGGTTTGTATACGTATATATTTATTGTAGGTGTGAAAATTCTTAACAATTCAATAGGAGTTGTATCTCGGTCGGTTAGCTCAGTTGGTTAGAGCGTGGTGCTAATAGATACGGGGGTTGAACCCTCGAATCTAAAATACGCCAAGGTCGCGGGTTCGACCCCCGTACTGACCATTATCCCTTCTTTTTTTGCTTTTGTTTTATGTTTTTCACGTTCTGGTTATGAGGACATGGGACGGGACGGGAAATTAGAATCTTACATGGATGCGGTGTGTTTGCCGTTGTGATCGTTTATCAAATTCGCAGAGAGGTTTGATTTTTGTGTTGCAGTCCCCCTCAGGAAGACAATCTTGGGAAGTGAGGCATCAGGACGTACGATGCTATAAAAGTCTAGGGTTTACGTAGGGTATTAGGTATTGAGGCCCCCTTTGATACGGTTTGCAGAGTTTAATTTCTAGCTTGTTTTTCGAAGCTGATACGCCCTAGCCGGGTGAACACCAGCGCGTATCGAAGGTTCTTGTTGATCCATCTGGAGTCCTTATTGAATGCCGCTGCGAACCATTTCCGGACGATGTACTGCGCCGTCCGGTTCTTTCGGAGGGCAGGGGGGGTGTCGTCCCGGATCACCCTCACAAGGGTTCCAGCCTCAAACTTCTTCTCCTTGTACCGGCGAACCTGGGTCGCAACCCGCTTCTCAAGCTCCGCACAGGCGACGATGAAGAAGGTCTCTTCGGCATAGGAGCGAGTCTTAATCTTCCCATCCTTCGCACTCAGGTCTCCGAGATTTGGCTACTGTTGGAGGTAATCTACAAGTCGCTTTTCAAGATTGAGGATATAGCCTACTAACTGCTATCTACGCATACACCTGCTTGAATCTCCCTTGTAAACTTGTACCTTACAGAGCACTTATCCTTGTTCTCAACTTATGTTATCAGGGTCTCCCTACACCGCCACTTAGTAGCCCTCGATGTGGGGGAGTATCAAAGAAAGAAGGTACTGGGAAATAAAAGCTCTATTTTCAGATGCAGACGATGATGCGGGATTTTTATTAGACTTTAATGAAACCACAGTCAACTTTAAAAGAGCACACAAGTTCTAAAAGAGGTAGAGCAGTTCTATTGCAGATCTCTTTGGAGTGAGAAAGTAAGATATCACGATAGGCAAAGTTTTCCGTATAAAAAATGCGTCTCTTATTGGATAGTGTCATGGAATTGAGCAGTGAGAGGCGATGTAGCCGACGTTTCCGACTAGGAAGCGCGTGATACTAGCTAGCTTCGAGTCTCTAGATGTGTAATAGAGCATACTTCCTACCATCTCTTCGTAGCCGGTGCCGGTGTCTGATATGTAGTCGACCTAAAATCAAACAGGCACAGGGTCAGCAAAGCTCATCTAAAGGGGTATAAGTGCCCTTCTTTCTTTCCCAGCGCATTTCCTTATAACGGTGATTGGCACAAAGTTTACGTACCACTTCGCCTCATACGTCGATGTTCCAACAACCGTCACCGTCTTCCTATCCGAGAACGTCGCGGACGTAACCACGGACTTCTGGATCCACGTCGACCACGGCGCTGCAGTCGTCGCTCCGGAAACCGGGCCTACAGAAACAGCGGTTGTCTCTGCCCAAGCACCTGTCCAGATAGTCGGACCTGGGATGGGATACGTCGTTACACAGGGGCCGCCGGTTGTTCGAGACTTGGTTTCAGTGGAGCAGTATACCTGGGTAATGTTAAGATTCGGGTTTGAAGAGGCCACAAGGATGGAGGACGTACATCGTAGACGATTCCGGGGTCGCTGTAATCATACGCGCCTGGGAAGGATACGCCTTTGGGGAGGGAGACTGTGCCGTCGCCGGTGACTTCGACTTGGACGCAGTCGGGGTAGAATTGGGCACCGCGCCGGGGATTATTGAGATAGGATGCCTACACGGATACGGAGTCAGTAAAGCTCATTCCAATGGCTCCCAGTGTACTTTGCATAGAAAGTCTTTCTGATATACCAAGCCGCATGAAGAGATCAATGGCGGTTCAAGACTTTTACCTACATCGCCTTCGTGAAGTCCAATCATCTCAGCACGGATTAGGTAATATCCAGCTTTGAGATCCTTCGGAATGCGCACATTCATATGCCCAAAGTTCTTTGCAATGTTTGACGTTGTCGACCATTTACCGGGCTTGGGGAAGGGAAGGCTTTCGTAAAGCCCTTCATGCCAGATCTTGACAAATGAGTTCTCTGTTGGAGGATCGGGTGACATGTAGATAAGTGAAGGACCTAACGTGGCGCTCAACTTCTATCCGAGAAGGGGCGCGGCAAACTGACCATGGTGGGAAGAAGCAATCACATCATCGGTGCCGTTCCGGTAATCGTGGTGCCAGTCAAAGGCTGATAGTGAAGGTAGATTGTCAACGTAAAGGTTCCCAATTCTCAAAATTCTGGCTACATTTTACGTAGCACAAGATTTAACGTACTCAGGTTGTCTCCAGGAGCAACTTTGATGGTATCAGCCGCTTGGATATCACCCAATACGTTGCAGCGGAGATCGATGGATCTGAGGTCCTTGACAGGCGAATTGGCGTAGCCTCCTGCGTGCGGGCCGCCGTTGTACGCTGGAGTTCGAATGCCACGGAAGGTGCCTTGATCTACCCCATTCACGAAGACGCCCTGGTTTTGTGAGAAAAGCTAATACAATACGGTGCGATAAGACAATTACTGACCCAGATGTATGTATGCGCATACGCAGACCCAGAAAGGAGCGATAATAGAAGCAGTGAGGGGGTAACCATGGTGTCTTGAGTCTTAGCGACGGTAGTAAAAGAGAGCTTAAAGAAAGAGGGAAGCTTAGAGGTATGCAGAATGTCGACATTGAATATACTCGAGGCCAGCTCTTTGCCGAGCGGGTGGCTCAATCGAAGGGCAATCTATTCTCCTACACAACTATATTACATGCCGCAAATCAATATATCGCGCTATGCAGTATCGCGCGCGAGATGCGACAGACCTTTGGGACGGAGTTTCGGTGCGGACACCGATGCGATATAATCTTAGTGGTAGGAAAGTCGCATTATGTTCGTCGAGTAGAGGAGTCTATACTGCGTCAAGGTATGTTTTGGGTGACGAGATCTTGGCTCCCGATGAACATTGAAGTTCTCTGCAAACCCTCATCAACATATACGAAGCCCCTAGTGGTTTACCGCTCAACGCAGGTTGACGGGAAATTCGCTGCCAAATCTGGAGGTTGTACAGCCCCGCCAAATTTTGTCTTCGTCGCATAGCAAATCGCGTCTGCCTTTGATGAAATTGGGGAACGGGTGTAAAATTGAACCTGGTAGATAATTTGCCCCACTACGGCGGTCAAACATTGATTATTGGTCAAGTCCTAGGAACGGACTGTATCACACCTAACCGTGTAGCATTTGCCTCCAATTTGGGGGCCATAAACTCTGTGATTGGAGAAACTCCACTTTCACCGGGTCATACATCTGTGTGTATGCAGAATGCAGTAGCCATAAGAGTCGAATATGTCTGTCATTGGCTCATCTTCGCGAATCCCATGCCTATGGCTTAAGCCGTGCTCCCCACAAGAAAAGGGCACAAAGGCGGAGGCCCAGGCGGTTGGACTAGCTCCACTCGACTTTCTTCTGAGTTATTCAAAAGGTAGACCGGCGAGAAACGTCAAGTCGCTCTAGCCAGACTCAAAAGGCTCTGCCACGCTCGATAGTGCATATGAGAGACTATCCAAAGAAGCCTTGTACGCACGCTTCCTCTCTTAACCGCACGATCGCTAGAAACACTGTCAAACGTTGACGGGTGCCTCCAAAAGGTTGGCAAATTTTTGCGGGGCAGTCCATGTAACGAGCGACGGAAGTCGACATTGACATTCGCTGACGACCAATAATGACTCGTCCGGGGTGAAGTTGTTCACACCGAACCCCCTGGAGCCCCCCTTCAATGACTGGCTGCGACTGACAGGCCGGTCAACCCTGCCCGAATTGTGTTAGAGTAGCTGGGAGTGGTTCGATTTGGCAAAAGGGCGCCATTTTCATTATGGCGGGACGCAACTTCTCTTGGACCGGTGAAGGCTGAGTGATGGAAGACCACCTTGTTGGTACTCGCGCCCCGCACTATCGCATGGCTAGGGTACGGCTCATAAAAACGCAGGCGGCCATGTAGTTGACGCAAGCACACCCTTCGGGAAGGCGCCACTGCTTGCTCGATGGCCGGAGCCAGACTATAAATTGTCAATGAATTCCAGTCTTGTTCGATGTTTCTGGTTCAACATCCAAGACAACCTAATCCACGCCTCGAACCCTCTGTTGCCCAGCTACCCCTCACCATGCTTGAAACGGTTCTTGCTCTTTCCACGCAAGGCTCTACGCGAGAGCTCTTCCTTTCTTTGGCTACCCCGAACGTCAAGTCTCGCGGGACCGACAACTCTCAGCCTCCAAGATAAAACTGTGCCACCTGCGCCTCATTATGCTCGCCCAACCATTTCAAACCTTGTAGCCACGTGTTGTTGACCCAATCCTGCCTCATTTTGACGTATATCAACGAGCGGAACGCCACGACCTCCTTAGAGAAAAACCCTGATTTCGTGAGAAGGTGCGTGGGCCATTTGTTCGCACCTTCGCAGTCGTTTCCCGCTTGCTCCCGTCCCACTTCTTCCACAATCTCGGCAAATAGCCGGCCGAGTTGCTCCCGTTTCATTACAGCGGGGTGTGTCTCAACAATTCCCGGGACAGCGCAGCTGACCCCCATCAGAAACGGGAAGCGGTGAAGGACTGCATCGGGCACCGAGACGACGGAGTCCCAGTCAATGACGGCGAGTACGTTGAACTCCCGATCGACAAGGAAGTTATTTGGATTGAGATCGTAGTTAGCTAGGCCAAAACCTTCGGCGGAGCCATCTCCTACTCGCGGTACAGGAGGCGGAAAGGAGGCGGCGAGGGAGTGGAATGCTTGCACTAGCTCGTCTTGTCCGCTGACTGGGTGCTCTCCGAGGCTTTTACTCAGTGCCAGTGGGTAATCCGCGTAGAATTCGGCAGCAGAATAGTATGGCCCCGAGTCTGTTTCAATCAGCCGTCCCACAACGAACGAGTCCGAGCCGTCTCGGATGATAGAGCGAATTTTTGGTATCCGGATTGAGGCAAGCTGGACCATGATCTTAGCGACCTGACGCCAAAATTTCTCCTCGAACTGGGCTGGGATGCCTTCATGCTCCCCAGGATAGGTTCGAGACAACTCCTCTGCGGTGTTGCCCTCGACGAGTTCGATAATGGAAAAGGGGCATCCAACAGCGTTTTGTTCATTCAGGTCATAGGCGTAGACCCTTGGGATTGGGATGTCTGTGTTCTGGCTGTGAAAAAGCTTAGCAATATGAGAGAATGATCCGTAGTAACCTTACCGCACAAACTCCATCGTGGCAAGCTCGGACTCCATATCCAAGAGCATCCTCTCCCGGGTGGGAGGAGAGGCCATCCCGCTGCCCTGATCCGGTATTGGAGGCATCCGTAGCCTCACGATCCATTCAACACCGTCGTCGAACTGGATCTTGCGCACCAGATTGAAACTTCCCACGGAAAACTTGGGAGAAAGTGTGCATGGTCGACTCCCCCGAAGCAACGAGGCGTAAGTGAGCAGGGCTCTTTGGTTGATTTTGTCGTTGAATTGATTGATGCGCTTGGCGTATTCACCTCCATATTCCGCCCCACTTGTCCAGGCAGCACTTCTAAATGGGAGACAATCCGCCATCGTCGCATGGCAATTTGGGATATGTTGGCTGAGTGCCTCGAGGCACTTCGAGCCTGACGTAGTTGAACACAACTATTTCGTTATCGAGAATTGTATTGAAGGGCAGGTTAATGTGGTCGACGCCGGCAAACTGCAGCCCGCCCTTGCCAGGTTTTCGCCGCACACGGATTTCCAAGCGCAGGGGGGGACGTTAGCTTAAGGATGCCATTGTGCTTTTTATCAATAATCGGTTGATGTCGTGTTTCTCCGACTGCGAGATGCACATCCCACCTTCCCTTAGTTATCGCCTGTGGCTACGCTAATTAGTAAGCAACTTTCCCGGGAGAAACGCTAGGGGACCGATGTCAACCATTCGCATTAACATTATATCTCTGTCTACCTAAACAAATAATCCAGGTACAGAATCATTTTATTACATGGAAATGCTATAGAAAGATCTTCGCAGGCTTTTCTCTGTCGCGATACGTCTTTTTCTTCACATGTGCACTGTCGAACCGAGAGGCCTCCGAATTTCTGCAACCGACACCATCCGAACTTCAGCTCAGACGAGATATTTCCGCGCTATGTTTATCGACTCCTCCTCCCTGCTCATTCCAGCTTGTCGCAGTAATTAAGTTTCGTTCGCGTTGGCAGGTCAAGTCACCACGGGAATAAAAAAAGAAACGGAAAGGTTGAAGAGTGGAGCCCAACGTCAGCCTCGACGTGGCTCACTAGATGGACAAGCGTGTGGCACGTAATTGCCTAGACTCACTAAGCCGGTATGAGCGTAGTTTGTCTCGAAAGTAGATTAGCCGGCAGAATCGGATCCATGCCCGGGCGCCACAACCCGGAAAACATTCCGTCACGAGAATACAGCCTTACATGGTCCGAGCGTAGGGCTTATATCATTGGGGCTGTCTGTGCGGCTCTGATACAAAGACATGCGTTCTCTGGTTTGCTGGGGGCGTTCGTGGGTGAGCCGTTATAGCCGAGGAGCTGGGGATTCGGGGTGAATGATGGATGTCAGGTGCCGCTAGCAAGCATTTGGCGACTGGGATGCGTTGGTTCGGGCATCAAAACAAACCATGTGATTCCTTGATTCCCTTGTTGGAGAGAAGAGAGGACAGACGGTGACCCACTTTGGTTGGTCGCCGACCGGATATACGGACTTGAGGTTCTGATATTCGTGCATATGCGGAGAGAAGGATGCTTGGCGTGGTTGAGGGAAAGAAGTATATAGGCATGCTGATTCCCCCGTCCTGAGGTGTCTGAAACGTATCACTGATCACATTCATCGCTTCATACCATCTACCAAAGAAGCTTCTACTTGAATCAACTTCAACTTCATCTTCCTCAATACCTCTCTCTACCACTTGAGAGGTCCAGCACACACAACCAACCACCCGCGACCTCAGACCACCGCTCGCTAACCACCCAAAATATCTGCCCGATGAAAGGCAACTACTCCACGCCAGTCAACCCCCGAGATTTATCATCTCATCTGGACCGTATCAAGTCACACTCCGAACCCAATGATGGCGACGCCGTCTCTCGACTCCCTCGAATGTCCACCCGAAGCGGAACAGGAGCCACCTCCTTTACCGGCTCATCTCGAACCTCCACCAACAACATGGAACTCGACCACTTGCCTACTTTCACCAAGTCCTCCACCATGTCGACCAATAGCAGCAGCGACAGTGCAGACAGTCGGTTCTCTCGATGGGAAGTCCGAGGCATGCGAACTTCCCCGTTGTCGGCGAGGGAGAGCAAGCAGAGCGCTGAGGTTGGACGAGGAGAGTTTTCGAAGCCCAGAGTCCCTAGGAGGAGGGTTAGTAATGAGAGCTCGAAGAGTGAGGGAGCCGGCGAGTTCAGGTACTACGGACGTCATGCTAACACGTGGCTGTTCAACGACTTCTCTATTACCGACAGTGTCAAGAAGGGATGGGGAAAGGTTTTCTCTGGGAAGGACGACCATGAGGGACGTTAATGGGGTCGTGAAGAATGCTTTCAAATCACCGGAAGAGTGCTCGCGGTGGGAGATGAGGAGGAGCAAGGTGTTGAGAGAAGACAATGCTTTCGTTCTGTCGCTCGTTGGACGTTCTAAGGATTTGCTCGTATACATACACTCGCTATTTCCTTATCAATACAAATACCATCATTTACTCAAGCTTACCTGTGATCCATGCTTGTCTTTTCCGTGTGGGACCTCTATATTCGGATTCTTTCTCTTAAGCTCTAGCCACATAGCGTTCTTGAAGACCACCTTCCCATAACGTGCCATGTATCGCCGGATATCTCGTATGTGGCGGTGGAGGATGTTCCAGTCCATCATCGACGTTTCTATCTCTTCCCTTCTTTTCTTTCCCCTCCCAATACACTATGTGTTAGTGCACTTAGAGCGTTTAACAAACTAGGACAATTGAGGCGATGAAAAATGCGGAGAAGAATATGACGTGCGATGTTGTAGGAGGATTCTGTGACTTTTGTACCACGGTGGTAGGTATTGAGGTCGACACATGCACCGCCACACGGCTGAACCAACTTTCAGCCCCCAAGATCTCCACCCATCTTCCACCATCTCCTTCTCGTACCCCAGCATGCCTGCCACTTCCAGTGACTATGCATGTCAATCTTTCTCTGTCTAAATTATTGTTCGTCTTAAAAAAAACCCTTATTCTCATGCCACTGTGCTTAGCAACTCCTCTTCCTCTCCACGTACCACCGGCACCATGCTGGCCTCGGGACTCAACCACCCCTACCATGCAAGTGCAAAGACGCCGTCCCATCGTAAAATGGGCGTCAAAGACGACATTCCCGTTCCAATATTTAGATCATTGGTCTTAAACGCCCCGTTCACCCTCTCCCCGCTGCGCCCCGTCCTGCTCCGCCACTCAACATCCCGGCCTTGCATTACGATGTACCCCACTTTCAACGTTCCTCTAGGCGCCCGCCCAGATACTCACATGATATAGTTATAGTGTTTCGACGGATTGCACTGCCTTCAAAAGGTACTCGTTTGCCTACTTTTTTACCGTCTTTCCGAATTTGTCTCACCGGTCGCGATTGCGCGCCACGGTTAAGCGATAATTGCTGCCCAACATGTTCTTTGACCTATGCTCGGAGAGGCTATTAGATAATGAGGAAAGGTTCGTGGGGAGGAATGGGCATCGGTTTGCTGAGATTTGGGATCGTGGGGTAAGCTTACTTTCCTGATTGTGTGGGTACGAGGGGTGTTTAGATCGTGGTGTGTTGAATGTTTGGCGACCGTTTACCGGGGTTATACTATGGCGAATGCCGCCAGATTCAAGCTGTCGTTAACTCTCTGTCTAGGACGGAGATGCGCCTATCTATCGGTCCGGAGACCTAGAAGAGAAAGAGATTTCAAACTGGGTGCATGAGGTATATCCCCAAGACTCCATCAATCACCATACTCTCACACACAACATAGGATCGCTCCGCAAATGGACCTATCCAATCCGGCTTAAGGGTCCTGTAAGCCACCTCCCACCATTGTCTTCTCACCACGCTCACCAAAAGCCCAAGACTCTCGCCAAAACCCTCAGGAAAATCCCAACAATCCAGCAGCAAACTTCCCTATTCGCGCTCAACATACCTCTCGCTCGCTCGTGCATGGCGCATCCCATCATCGTTTCTCCGCGCAGTGTCTCAGAAACTATCCATCGTTACGCAATGTTCCGTCAGCCCTCTCCATCCGGAGTCTCCTACCTCTTCGCCTACGGCACCCTGGTTTACCACACGGTTAGACGGTGACGATAGATGCGACGAAGAAATGGTCAGCAAGATATCCGACGCAGCCCATTGCCTTCTCGTCTGAGGCGACGTGGATTGGACCTGGGACTACACGCTCCTCCTCACCCACGACCCGCATTCCTCCACAACATACGTACTCATCGTCGGCCTAACAGCCACAGAGATCGATCTCGTACTTTCGTACCTCTCATACGTATCAAGATCCTCGAGTTTGTCAGCACATCCAATCCTAATCCCACTCCTTCTCCTCGATCTCGCAACAGACGAGACGTCTTCTCTGCTGAAACTGCGCATTCGGATGCTGAGCCAGATCCAGCAACAAACGGGAATGGATCGTTTCAATTTCCTCAAGAGCGCTGTTAGTGCTGGGGATTCTCGACATAGCGCTGATATGACCGCGCGACATGTTGAGGGGAGGAAGGATCTTGATCTTGATGGTATTATGCTGCGTCTGACTTGCCTTAGTGATTGGGTTGCCGCGCAAAGGGGATTTGTCGATTTACAGAGACGGGTCCTGGAGGTGCTAGAAGGTATGCTCGCGGATGAAGGGAAGAGCGCTGAGGTTCTTCGGGAACGACTTTCCTTCATTCGCGAGACGTTGCTGGCGGCGGAGATGAAGTGCCAGTATTTGGAGCGCTCGATATCTGCGCAGGTGCAGACAGTAAGCAATAGTGACGCGATGATGGCATGGAATTCTGCTGACTCGGATTTAGATATACTCCCTCATTGCTCAAAAAGACAATCGCTTGAATCATTCCGCGACGAAAGCTAGCTGCCAGATCGCCTCCGATAGCCGGCGTATCGCTATACTCACGCGCCGCGATAGTACGGATATGCGTATCATTGCTGCTGTCACGCTCATTTTCCTCCCTGGAACGTTCGTCGCCACTGTTTTCTCCACAGGCCTCTTTGACTGGGGAAATGGCGATCCAACGCCGGCAGGCAATGACAGTACTGGCGGTGATGGCAAGACAGTGTCGAAGTACATTTGGGTGTACTTCATGCTGACCGGCGCATTGACGACTGTTGTCCTGATCGCGTGGGGGTTATTTTCGTGGATACAGAGGAAGAAGATGGTGCGCCAGTTCGGGTTCACTTTGGATGAAGAGGCCGGTAGCATGGCGAGCTTGCATAAAGATATGAGTGATGATAGAAGAAGAGACACCGAGACTACATTAGTGGAGAAAAGGTCTCTATTTGAAGTATGCAAGCAGGGCTGGAGTACTTTTATGGCACCGAAACGGGGGAAGAGAAAGGGTGAAGATGAAAGGAAATGAAAAGGTGGCTTTTCTAGCCGCTTGGGTTGAGTAAAAGATATGTCCCTCCTTTAAGCAGGGCAATAGATCTCAGACCCATTCAGAGAATGAAGGACACCTTAGGGTACCAAAAGACCGCCTTCCCCCCACATCACCGCTGCTTTCTCACGATTGTGCCGAGTTCTTTAAGACATAAAACGAAGAGAAGTTTCATGAATTGGAACACCAAACCACATCTATAAGATAGGATTAGCTTTAGCGTTGGCAAACGGTGAACGATGACATACCTGTCGCAGCTCTTGAAATCCCGGATACTGTAGCCTTTCTTTCGCGCCTCACTCGATGATATACATCTCCTGGCACGGATCGTCTTTGATACCCGGATAGTCTTTGTCGTACTCTGGGGCCGATTTGGGGAGGTAATGGTAGTCTGCAAGCTTCAAGAATGGCGTTGCTGTCTTGGAGAGTAGTTGACAATGACGGCGAAAGGTGTATGCCAAGAACTGATGAGAGAACGTGTCTTGCACGTTGTCAGGCAATTCTTTGCATCCTAAATGATAGTAGATGTCTGCAAAGAGTCGCCTCAAGCCATCTCCGCCCCATTTGCAGTTGAGAGCGAACCCCACACTGTAGATGTGCCTCAAACAGTTGATGCTCGGCACTGTGCGGTGCTTTTTGAAGTAATTAAAGAGAAAGCTCGTAGCACGGTTCAGAAGCCGTAATTTTTTTGTGGTCTTAGCAAAGTCGTACAGCTCAATCGCCATACTACAAGATAGGGGTCCCCGCTCCCCGCTATTCTCCTCTTCCTCGGGGTATGGGAATTTCTTGATGGTTTCATCATTAGGAATTTCGCGGTTGTAGGCCCAGTGCAGGAATCCACAGAAGGCAGGGAGGGTAACCATGATTAAGAGTTCTTTGGTTTCTATGTCGTAGTCGGAACGCCAATAGACCTTGAATTCATCGAGGATGTCTTCATGTGCGATGAATGTATGGTCTCCGATTTTGAAGTGTACTACTTTCTCGTCCGCGGTGCTATACTTGTATCAGCCAGAACGGTACATCAGATGGGGGACAGTCGCATACTAGACAGAGAAGCTGCGCTTTTTGCTGGCAGGCATTGGCTTTCCAGGGTTTGGCGGCATTGCTTTGGGCTCTGAAGGGCCGTCGATCGGTGGTGCTAGGTTTGTGTATTGGATAAAACTGGCCAATGCCAATTTCTATCCAGATTGCATAAAGGGAGAGAAGTATAGGTAGACGGAGTTGGAGGTGGGCACAATAGGTAGCGCCTGGGTTTTCGGACCGAAGAGGCAGTCTCGTAAAGTGAGAGAAGGCGCGGACGTCACCGCTGGTTCTGCGCCCAAAAAGGTAAGAGAGAGCGGCACAATCTGCAAAATATGGCCTCATGTGAATGATAAAGCGACCCGGGGTAATTTATGTGGCAAAAAAAGTCGCCAGATTTGTGAGGTGACGAGTGCAACGAATCGTCCCTGCTTTTGAATCGAGCCTAATTCGAATCAACAATCTTCATACCTTACTCGAGCGGACTCTCACTAGAGTTAATTAAATCCTTGCACCTCTCATTATCGCAAAGGCGAAATTTTTCCCCTTTTCAAATTGGCGCGAATAGCTCTGACCTATGTAGTATATCGCTACCCCACAGTACCTACCGAACCATGCTCCACAGTCGGAATGAAAGCTCGAATTAGCCTTTCTCTATTCATAATTCTTCATAACAGAGGTGAAGGAATCATCATAACCCTGTCAAAACACTCATCCAAAATGCCATCTCCAGCCATGTCATGCAGCGGTCTTCGACGGCGACGAGAAGTAGGCTCACAATCCGGATGGGCTAGGTCTGAGAATGGTCAGATCATTACAGAAATTGGCGAAGAGTTCAAAAAGGGTGGGTGAAGGATACTTCGGTCGCATAAGAGGAGGTCAAAATACAGCCATGTACCAGAAGCCCTGGCGTATTTCGCAAGGGTTCGAAACATGGACATGGCTCTCAAGCGTGAGCGGCGTTGTAAGCCATAAAGTAAACATGTGTAGGAGAAGGCCAGCAAAATGCTGGCGCGGGTTTTTGCTTTCACAGGAAAAGTTCGTCTAGGAAATCGGACGAAGTATAAGAGAAATAGTATTCTCTGCAGACTTTTCAGGCTCAATGCCTCGGTATATGCACTCCAAGATAATGAAAGCCTAGCTGCTAAGCACCATACGCAGAAACTGTCCATGCACTGATCATTCCCCTCTGTCGCTCGAAATCCCTTTTCAAGTGTCGTTCAGGCCATGCTCATCGGTTGCCGGAGCCTCCTTTCCCCATCGCCAATCCCGTCAAAAGAAAAATGTCTGATTTGTTTTGTCCGAAGCGAGCAAAACAAGTCCGTCTCCCGCCGTGCTCCTAAAGCCCCTCACGCGATAACATGCTCGTCGCCAGTGCTGAGGCCTCTGCACCCGCACGATCTGTCGTCATGAGTGGTATAATCGGGATCGATATAGTTAAAAAGTCTGAGAACCAGCGGAGATTCTTGTCTCTTGTTTGCATTCTTCTTGTTGGCTAGGCACTTGCGTTTGAAAAGCAAGTAGAGAAACATCTTCGGGTGATCTTCTGAATCTTTTTCGTCCCAGAGCTCAAGCGCATATATATCCTCAGGAATCTCAGCGCACCATTTGTAGTACAGGTCGGCGGTGAATTGTTCCATGTAATGTGGGAACCCGTTGGATTTTCCAAGTTGGAATATCCGGTTGACCCGACCCATGGAAGGAACGATGCGTTGTTGTTTGTACCGGAGAAAGAGAAAGGTCATGGCGTCTTCCATTAGTTTGGGAAACATGTTACGTTGGGCTAGATGGTAAAGTTCCATGGCCATACTGCAGGCAAGTGGTTCCTTCTCATCCCCGTTGTTCCACTCCTTTGGATACTCAAGACTCTTGATATCATCATCGGTGGGCAGTTCTTGATGATACAGCCAATGAATCAGGCCGCGAAGTGCACATTCTGGGAAATCGCTGCCGAAAACGTCTTTAAACATGTGAGGACAATGGCGACAGTTTCCAGGGAAGATGTCGAAGTTATGATTGAAGTCCTCTTCCAGAGTTTCGTTTGTACAGTACTTGATTATGAGCTCATGATGGATGGCGAAGTGCGCGCCATGGGCCTCGAAGTGTATGAGACCCTGTTTCAGGGAGCTGTTATGGTTTAGAAGGTATATTTGAAAGGAATTTTGCAACACATACTACATAGAGAAGCTGCGCTTCTTCCCTCGAGAAGAGGAGCTGTTAGGCCCGGAAGACATGCTGGCACGCCTGAGCAAGGGTGGCGCTGAAGAGTAGAGGTGTAAAGGTCGAGGTGGGAAGCCCTCAGCTTTATCTTGAGCTCAGATTGGAGTGAGAGGACGCCATCGCCCCGCACAGACCACT
This sequence comes from Byssothecium circinans, assembly GCA_010015675.1. NCBI lineage: Eukaryota > Fungi > Ascomycota > Dothideomycetes > Pleosporales > Massarinaceae > Byssothecium > Byssothecium circinans. The sequence continues at coordinate 1,068,823 of ML976983.1, forward strand.
GCAGGTGAAGTAGGAAGGAGCGGATGGGTGCACTAGCAGCTTTTCAGTGACGAAACAAAACATACTGTTCATGCGAAGAAACACAACTTACCGAGGTCGGCTGGAGAACAGCGTGTCCAACAGTCCGTAGTATCAGCCGTAGTTTACGGCCCGTAGTCCCCCTCGGGGCGTACGTAAGTAGCCCTTTTGTGAGTCGTAAAGTAGCCGTACAGTAGCCATGTTTCGTGTATTTTACGTCGTAATTACGGCTGTACGGGAGGGGGTCAGTTTTGTGGTGTTTTGTCGCCTGAAAAGGCTTAGATTCAGCGGAATTTGCCGTCTTTTTCGCGTACGTCTCGCGTACTACT
>ML976983.1:1069889-1083021 GCA_010015675.1 Byssothecium circinans
GGGGCGTCATGACATAGAACCGTCACGACCTTTTGCGCGCCCTGCCGTCGTCGGCGACTACGCTCTCGAAGTACGTAGATACGGCGCTGGGGGAGCGAAAGGAGGAGGTTAAGAAGCTCCTACTGTCGGCGCAAAGCAAAATAAGCCTGAGTATGGATATATGGACGTCAGGTAATAATTTGTCGTTCCTTAGGGTTATCGCGCACTTTGTAGGTAGGTCTTGGCGTCTCCTAATAGGAAATTAACGATAAGAGATAAAGTTAACAAACTTAAGACCTTTATATAAACAGTACGACGTTCTTATTACCTTCCACAACCTCTTCGGCGACTATACAGCGGCGTATCAAGCTCAGGTCATCCTTAGCGTTATCAGCGACTACGATTTTAGTCAGCAATTTAACTGCTTCGTCAGCGACAACGCCAGCAGCAACGACACAAAGTTTATCCGGTGCGTAGCCAAGTCTAGAGACCTCTATCTTAGGCCTTAGCACCGAATACGCTGCGCAGGCCACATCATTAACCTGGTCGTCAAGTCCGTCATCTACGGTAGTAGAGTAAGTGGGAGGCTGAGCTAGCTTAGGCAGCTCCTTAGGACCAATTTCAGCTCTTTCGAAGGCATGGAGTCGTTGGCAAGCTACATAACTTCGTTAATGCTGTCTACGCATCTCATAAGCGCCGAGAGCTATTCCTAACTATCTAGAAGGAGCTTAGTGAGACTGACGCCCTTTAGGCCTTTGGCACCCTTAACCTCCGCCAGGACGGCGGCGTGAGGTGGCACTTAGTATATTTAATGCTTCTTCGTTGCAGAGAGCTTAAAGAGCCTATCCGACGCTTTATCCGCAAGCTCCGGGACGCCACTGATCTAGACAACGACGAGTCTAACGACGATAATAAGATAGCGACTACGCCTCTCGCCCGCGACTATGACCCACTGCTCGACTCGCTCTTAGAGGATGAATGGGACGAGGTGGATACAATAATTAACCTCTTGCAAGAGTTCTATGAGATGTGCCGGCGTCTTGAGGGCTCCGTCGGCGTCTCTGGGTTCGGGTCTCTCTAGCAGACTATTGTCAACTTGCAGGAGCTCTACGACTCGCTCTTAGAGCGTCGCGACGCCCTAGCGGGTGAGTTAGATAGCTCCTTTGTCAAGAACGGCGTCAGGTTTAGGCTTAAGAAGCTCATATCATATTGGACCCAGATAGTAATGGACCCAGAGCCGTCCTACTATTATATCGCGACGATTTTACACCCAAAGCTCCGTCTCACATGGTTCAAGGACCACTGGGCAAGGCACCCATCGTGGCACAAAAAGGCCGAGCAGTCAGCGCGTAAGGTCTTCAAGCAATACCTTGAGGCTGAGAGCGATCCTGAGGAGCTAGCTGTCTCTCAGCCATCCCGGCGGAAGCTTCCTAAGGGTATTTTAGGCTCCCGTTACTCCAAAACAATGAGCGTTAATCCTATGCTACTTACTGGGTCAAGGTCTTACAAGCGTCAAAAACGCCCGTCTCAACTTGACGAGTATTTCGACGACCTGAGAGAGGACCTTGACAACCCAAGTAAGGCCTATCAAGGGCTCCTTGATAACCCACAAGCTTGGTGGCTCTCCGTGGGCCGTACCAAGTATCCCATCGTCTTTAAGATATCCCTCGATTTCCTCTCAATACCTGCCACCTCATGTGAGTGTGAGAGGGCCTTTTCAACTGCAAAACGCACAATTATAGACGACCGAAACCGCCTCTCTCCAACGACTATTAAGGCCTTACAACTCCAGAAAAACTGGCTCCGGAGAGGCGTCATCAAGAGCTACGTACTTAAGCTTCAAGAGTGGATATTACAGCGAGATTTACGTCAATTTCTAGCTCCCTAGGGGCCTAAGGACCTTCTCCCAGAGTGATGACAGGTATCACGTGTTTACGGGCCGTAGCTACGCCTACGGCCCGTAATCAGCTTTTTTTAAGCCCTCCGTACGTAAGTAGCTCTAATTTGACCCGTAACGTACACCTCATGAGCTCATACGTAGCGTAGTACGGACTGTTGGACACGCTGCTGGAGAAGTTGGATCATACGTAAATAAGCTTGAATATATTCGTATTTCCCAGAAGAGAAAAGGTTTCGAAGCGTAGAGGGCCGAAAGCAAGGAAGTGAGAGCATTCGAGTAATATAACAGACGAGTCATAGAGAAAAGTGTAGAGTTTGATCCTCAAGTGATACATAAAATACTCTAGAGCAATAACACCCACGGTAGGGCACCCAGCTCAGAGAATTGCAATGTGGGATTGACAAGACAGCAATAGAAGATGCATTGAAACTTACAGTTCCAGTATTTCAAGTAGTACTGCAGCAGAAGCAATCACCAGTCTTACAGCGCCGAAAGCCGAATCCTATGAACAGTTGTTTCTCCACAGTGGCGTTGGGCCCAAATGTACAGTTGCCCAGTTCCAAATGGTTGTTCCTACTCCCCTCGACATCACCGCCAAACAATGAACGATATCCCAACGCCGCATAACTTCTACCACCTCTCCCCACCCCATTTGTCCCCTCACCTCACTCATTTCCTTTTATCCCCCATAGACAGCCTCAAAACCAGATTAATAACCACAGCCGCGAACAACGCAACCGTCAGCACCGTCGGCCCAAACCGATCATCAAAGCCACCTTGGCCCCTATGCCTGATGCTCTTGGCGCGCCAGTGGAACGTCGCAAGCGCATATATCATCGCCGCAACGGCCACGACGGTAAAGCAGATGGAGCTGATGCGGGCCGCGAGGTCGCCGAAGTTGAGGAGCCCGACGGCAAGGCCACCGAGGATGACGGTGAAGTTGAGCCAGGAGAGGAAGGTGCGTTCGTTGGCGAAGAAGACTTTGGGCTCGACGCGCGTGGGGAGGGCGATGCGCTTGCCTAGGTTTGGCGTGTTAGTTGGGTCCGTGAGGGATGTGGTTGTGGAAGAGTTGACTCGAAAGTAAAGATGGACATGAGAGGAAAATAAAGGCATTGAAGAAGGAGAATGCGTACCTGGCGCAGACTGGAGAAGTGGTTGTGTAGACATGGTGAATGACGACTGGGTAATGACCCCACCGGTTTAGAACTCAATCAATCGCCGTTGTTTCCTCTCCGTACTTCTGATGAAAAAAAGAAGGTGTATATTGGTAGCGATAAGTCGTGGCAATCAAAGAAGTCTGTGTGGGTAATCAATTGTTCGAGGTCGGCAATGGTGGTGGTGAAGAAAATACAAAACAAGCTCTTCATCCACTGCCTTCCGACGAAGCAGGAGCTCCCCTGCACTTCCCGGCCAATCAACACTCCCACGTGACTCTGCCCCGCTTTTTCCGTCCTCGGCACAGGCCGACGGCCAGTGCGGACTTTTCGGCGGTTGTCTTGGACAGTCGACTGGGTGCGAAAAAGGCCGCTAACAGCTGGTTGTCGTAAACAACATCTCACCGCACTACAAACACAACACAGCACATCACAAAGCCGTTCCTTCCCTCCACCTCAACCACCACCAGCACCTGCTATTTCTAGAACAACATTCACAATGGCTGTAAGTTTCCAAGACGATTCGAAAGGGAAAATCGGCGCTTTGCTAACATGGGGGGTTACAGACTACCAACGCACCACTACCCACCGAAGAGCTCAGGGCAATCGCAAACAGTGTACGCAACCACCCGCCCTGAACAATAGATATGAGGATATACTGATAGATAATCCCTAGGCGTGCGAAACCGCCCTCGGTTCAGCAGAAAAGTACGAGCACACGCAAGTCGCAGACTGGAACACAGTCATCATCGTACGTCTCCTTTTCTCCTCCATCCACCCCACCCCTCACTCCCTCATGCATCGTCTCACTACTTCCTCCCCTCCCCCTTAAACCCCCCTCCCCCTTAAACCCCCCTCGCACCACCCCCCAACCAACCAAACTAACACCGCCCCCAGAACACCATCCTCCAATCCCTCATCGAAAAGACCAGCGCCCCCAGCACAACAGACGACGACTCAAAATCCCACCCGTCCTTCAAATACATCGCCAACAGCACCATAATCCAGCACCCGGGCAACCCGTCGGAGCCCAGCACCGCGGGCCGCCGCGGCATGCACAGCGCCGTCGGCGCCTTCTGGAACACGGACAAGGACGGCACGTTCTCCTATAAGTGGGAGGGTGCGGAGAAGAAAGGCATGGATGTTGTTATTAGCATTAATTGGATCGCTATCGGCTTCTAAGTTCCAGGACGGTGCTGGGTCTGCGATGACGGTGGTGTTGGAGAGGATGATGCAGCTGAGGGGTGGGATGAAGTAGGACGAGACGGAGAGGGGGGAGGGGACAGAGGTGGTGGATGGTCGTGTACACCGTGGTTGTGAGAAGCTAGTAGGATGGGGGAAGATACGGTTTGCCGGCGTTTGGTCTGGTGCTCGATGGGCTTGTGCCAGTTGGACTGAGCCGGCGAAGTTCTGGGTCTTTGTTTCATGAGTATACAGTGTACAAACTTTACTAAGCTTATCCCAAGAGGGTGTCAGTCGCACTCCGTGATGGACGGGAAAATCTGGAACCGCCGCACTATGCGGGGAATTTACACAGACATGGGAGGTGTTGCCGGCGCTTGCTTGGTTTGCTTGTTGCATATTCAACAACCTTGTCTTCCCTCCTCCACTTTGCAAACGCTTTTCACTTTGGCTCCCCCTCCTTATACCAAAACCCCGTAGGACAACTATCTTCTCAACTCCTGTACATTCAATCCACTTTGCCCAACCGCACTCGCGCTATCTTCCCATCGTAGCCCTTTCGGACATTTAAAGTACCCGATGCAGTGTTTGCCCTTTCCTTCCCGACTCAGGTATAAAGGCATTAAAGAAGACACGACGCACAACAACCCTGACTCAACCGTCAAAATCTGTACGTAATGCGGCTCCCATACTAAAAACTAGAATGTCCAGGCGACTCCCGAAGCTAACTAAACCCTTCATGCATCATGGGGGGATCGGATGGCGGGAATCACATTACGCAATAAGCAGGGTGTCTTTGGTGATTGCGCAAATCACTTTCAACACCACGTGAACACCTTTCAAGACTCAAGAAGAGTAACGAAAACATGAATTTGAGTATATCATCTGAACCCGCCTCATACTCTTAAGCCCCATATTGAGCATCGAGCATAACCGTTTCCACCACTACACATAGGACCACACAATGCTAACCCGTGAACAAGACTAAAAAGATGCAAATATGCCCGCCTGCTGGACATGTCCAGCTGGCGGAAACAGAGCCCAGCTCAAAGACGACAAACAGAAAGAAGAAAAGACACATAATTTAGGCCGAGGCCTTTCAAAGCTACGCCTTCGTTCCGACACCGTCGGTCCTGGTGCCCGTACTCCGGTCGCTGTTGCTCCGCTCGTGCTTGCTCAAGCGTGTCATGAGCTCCTGTGTCGAGGCTTTGCCCCCGTTCTTCTCCGTGATGAGTCCCTTTAGCCAAGTGTTCTCCGTCTCCAGCTGCTGTATCCGCGTCTCGAGGACGCTCACGCGCTCTGACATTTCCTTGGCCGTCTTCTCGAGTGTCTGCTCGCGCTGCTTCTTCTTGATGCGGAAGCGGGCGCTGGCGGCAGTGTTTCGTCGACGCTTGTCTTCCTCGGCCGCGACGCGGGCGGCTTCATCTATTGATTGTTGGCTGCTTGCCTCGCCGTTCTCCAGCTTCCGCTTCTTACCAATGGAGGCATCGAAGCCTGGGACCACGGGAGAGATGGCGGATGAAACGGACGACGTGTAGTTGGGTGCGACAGGGAAGTTGCTCGGCTGCGGGTGTTGCAGGTTTGAGATGGAGGTGTCGATGATGGGGTTGGAGAAGTTTGAGAAGTCGGCAAACTGGAAGTCGCCTGAAAAGTTGTCAAAGTTAGACATGATTCAGACAAAGAACTAGCGGGGTTATGAGATGACGGTGAAGAGGGTTGTGCGCAGCAGACGTGGTGTTGTTCAAAGCGCACAGGCAATTGCGTGCTTTGGAGGTGCTATGGCTTCGCTGCTGCTGCGGCAGGGCACAACTGAAGGATGCGCCCCTTGGCAGTTCGCAAGAGCGTGCGCCATGTGAGTGGTTGCGAAGCGTGGGGTAGAAGGTGGGATGCAGCGCTTCCGGCGGGGCGCGCATGCACCCATGCGCAGAGACGATTGGGCGAGACCACCGACCGTAGGAACGACATCGGAACAATGAAGGACGAGAGAGCAGCAAACATGAGGGGAATGAAACACTGTGAGATATGTTAAAAGCACATACCTGGCAGACCGAATTCCATTTTGGAGTCACCAGTGCCGCTAGCGTTGGTGTTTGTGGGATCCGCTTCACTGTTCTGCTGGCTGTCCACGCCGAAATTCAAGTCGAGCGGCAGGTCGATTGGGAAACTTCCGGTATCGTTGAAGTCGGTGTTTGTGAAGAGCGCAAAATCGTCGTCGAGATTCGCAGGGTCGATGGTCTGGTCTTGCGGCGACGGGATTGTGTTCAAATTTGCAATATACTCGGACACGTTGGGCCCGCGACGGCCGTTGTAGCTGGACATGGATATGTCGTGATGCTAGCAGTGACTCTTGCGAGACGACTGCTTTGATGAAGGCCTTCGACGGGGGTAGCGGGGGTTTTGTCGTGTGTATGTCGGATAGGTGCGATCGAGGACGCTTGCGTCAGATGAGTAATTGAGCAATTCCGAGGCTGCGGATATCGGTGAGTCGCCGTTGCACGGCGACGATAATCAAAGTGCTGCTGTATTCCGGCAGAACAGAGACGATGGCTGTCGTGATCCTCGAGAGAAAAGCTAAGTGTAGAGGTGCGAGGGAGACTGGGGAGTGATGAAGGAAAGGTGACGTGAAGAGTCTTGCGTGGGGTTACGACCGACTTCAATTGCCGTAAACGCGGAAGCTAGTCGGTGGTAGTCAGTGGCCCGATGTTTGGGAAAGCACACAGTACATTAGATGAACGTCTGGAAGAAATTCACATACACGTTATGAAAGAGTTTTGCGCGAAATAATGTACCTCGCTCAATGCAAAATTCTTTGTCCTGTTAATATTGTTCCTTCCCCGCCCTCGATGGTCATTGTGCTACTATCGCGCAAGGTGGGAGGTTCGGAGTAAAGTCGGCCCAAGCAGTGGGATGTCCTGTTCGGGAAAGCCTAGTATTATGATTCATCACATGGATTTATATGCAGGGCAACCACATGCGAGATTTGTCAGCTCAGCCGTCATCCTTCACACCTCACCTCACACATGAGGCATGCTTTCTGAAAGTAGCATCTGCACGCGGTTCTGGTCGATTTGGCTGAGGACTGTTGAGGCGTCTCTGGCTGTCACTCACTCATGACCTGAGGCTTATTTACGAAGGGCTGACGAAAGTTCCCATTGATCCAGAAACAACCCATCAATTTGAAATCCGTCCACCCTAAACTCTCACTAAGCTAGCCGACACTGATGCGAGCCACCCACTGTTCCGAGCCATCCGCCCAGAACTCAGCCTCTCATCAAAACACGTATTTTCTCTCCACCCACTCGATTAAAATGGACAACCGTGAAGCAACTATTCAAGCAGCTATTAGTGATCTTGATGCTGGTGTTTTTACCAGTCAACGAGCTGCTGCAAAGGCGTACGGTATCCCTCGAGCCACGCTCTCTGCCCGCATGCGCGGCAGGCAGAGCAACCAAAACAGCCACGTATACCAGCAACGATTAACTCCACAACAAGAGGAGTTTCTTGTACAATGGATCCTTGAAGAAGACGCACGCGCTTTTCCTCCCTCCCACGCGCGCGCGCGAGAAATGGCGAATCGAATCCTAAGGATGAATGGAGACAATAATTCTGTGGGCAAGCGTTAGATATCCTTCTTTCTTAAGCGCAACCCACGAGTCGCATCTATTGTGGGTAGAAAGATAGAGGCTACACGGGCTGAAGGAGCAACACAAGAGCAGATACGCGAGTTTCTTCAGCTCTACGAGAGGCTTCGTATAGAGCTAGGGATACAGGCTGAGGATACGTGGAATATGGATGAGACTGGGAAGGCCCTAGGTGTATGTGCAAACACTAGAGTACTTGCAGATAGCTAGAAAAAGAAGGCTTACAAGCAGTCACCAGAGAATCGTGAGTGGGCGTCAATAATCAAGTGCGTATCGGCTACGGGGAAGAAACTACGCTGCGCGGTGATATTTAAGGGCCAGAGCCTACAGACTACTTGGTTTCCTGCGGTAGTTCCAGACTGGCTTTATATAACCTCACAGAACGGCTAGACATCTAATGTAATAGGGACTGAGTGGCTACAGCGTATATTTCTACCTAATACAGCTCCCTCACGTGATCGTTGGAGGATGTTAATTTTAGATGGTCACGGCAGCCACATCAGCCTAGAATTCCTATGGCTTTGCAAGCAGAATAGAATCTAGCTTCTATTCCTACCTCCTCATTCCTCGCACGTCCTACAGCCTCTAGATCTCTCAGTTTTCTTAGTAGTAAAGAGATTCTATTGACACCAGATTCAAGAGCTATCCTACCTTAATGACGCAGCACCTGTTAAAAAGGAACGCTTTATCACGGCCTACCATACAGCTAGAGAGAAAGCAATTACTGAGAGAGTCATACGAGCTGGATGGGCTACTGCAGGCATCTGTCCATTAAATATTGAGCGGGTAGTTAACTCGTCTCAAGTGGCTTAAAGGCCTATTACGCCACCTTATCAGAATTAACCTCAACCTGCTAAGAGCTATCTCTCTACCCCCTATGGCCCTCGTGATCTCTTTGTAGCTTAGAGAGAGCTCTACAGGAACGAGAGTGTTGGCCGCAAGACTCACCAGCTCTTCCAAAAAGCAGGGAAGGCAATTGCAGCAGCGAATATACGCGCAGCGTAGCTAGAAATAGAGAACAAAAGACTACACAGTCAACTTGAAGCTCTTAAGCCTCCGCAGCTACGAAAGAAGGTTCGTGTTGACCCAAATCAACGCTTTGCAGATATAGATACAATCATGATTACTGTACGGGCCTCACAGCTTCTTGAGGCACAGCGTGATATTGATGCTAAGGAAAAGGCTGCAGAAAGAAGAGCAGCTGAAACAGCAGCTCAAACGCTTCAGTCTATGTGTATAGAGTGGCAATTGTAACTAGGTTAAGGCAATTACATTGATTTTTTAAGGGGTGGCTGATCCCTGGCAGATGGCTCGCATCAGTGGGTGGCTCGCATCAGTGTCGGCTAGCTTATCGTCTCATCCAATCTACGACATGCCGTGGTCCCAAATCTACAATCGATTTACCATCACGGCCATATTAAAAGCTCTCAAATCCATCCCTATCCCAAACCTAAGCCACCGTACACCAAAATACGCATCCCTCCTCGGCCTCCCCCTCGAACTCCGCCAACAAATCTACGACCTCGCCATCCCCTCTTCCGGCATCGTGGAGATCCACAAGCACGAATGCTGCATCGTCAGTCTCCGCGACACATGTATCCACGAATTCGTCCTCCTCCCTCCCCTCTGCCAGACCAGTCGTCAGCTCCGTCACGAGACGATCTCGTTCTGGTTCGGCAGAAACACGTTCTACATTCAATTCAACAAATATCATTGGAACGACGGGAGGTGGCTCAAGCAGGTAGAGCCGCTCTGGAGCGAATTCCGATCGTTGGTGTTACAGCTCGACAGCGAACGGGTCCGGGCGCGGAAGGAGAAGGGTCAGGTTCTGCAGGCTACGTTGAATCTGGTTGATCGCGGGACTCTGGTCACGGTGGAGATGAACTTACCATTGGGAGAGAAGGAGAGGATGGTCATTGCTCGAACCGTGAAGACTGCTATGGGTGGGGAGGTTGTGGAAAGGCTTGATGGAAGGGCTTTGGTGGCTGTCGTCGTGTGGTTGCTGGAGCACGCACATAAAGGGTCTTTGTTGGCGAATAAGGACTACAAGATTATGGAACTGGATGTTGGAACTCTCATGGCTGCTGGTTAGGCGTCATGGGGAAGGGTGTGTCTTTTTAGGTATTTCTACAGCGACGATCAGGGCTCATGTTCCATGTCATACTGTACCAGAGACGTAGCATAACCGTCGTTTGTTAGAAGCTTCCATCCAAAGGAAATTCAATTGGTTATTCTCCTCCTGGTCTAGATATATAAGATTCTACCGCGCATTTAGACATCTGCGGGAGCCCTACCAAATCACGTATCTCTAACATGGCCTCCTGGCGCATGTCCCCCTATTGATAACAATATAACTAATGTCGAGAACATCCTTTGCAAGATACAAATATTAATTGTAGAAATTGTGAGTCCATACTGCTTAAGAATAGAAGAAAATAACAGGTTAGTTAGACGTACTTAGTGCGCAAGAGTAGATTAGCAAATGGCTGCATTACATAGCCGCCTACCCATAACATAAGCACAGCCACAACCGTTAAAATCTAAATCCTGGCGCCTGCCAGCCTTCTACATCCATCATCGTCCACAACCCCTCGCGCCATCGCAGTATATGTCTTCTCAATAATCATGTCATTCGGTTTCGCAGTCGGCGACTTCATCGCCACTGGAAAGCTTATCAAAGACGTCATCGCGATTCTCCGCACCTCAGCGCGATCTGAATATCAAGAACTGATGCTTGAGCTGCACGGCCTCCAGCGAGCGTTGGATCAAATCGAGCACTTAGAGGCTCCGCCAGAACGGCGGATATCTGTTGTGAGCATCAAGGTCGCTGCGCTTATGTGCACATATGTTCTGGACGAATTCGCGGGCAAGCTTAAGAAATTCGAGAGTCTAACTGGTCAACCTGGGAACTCCAAGTTGAAGATATGGACTCAGAAGCTGCGTTGGGGGTTCACTATGGCTGATGAGGTGCGCGATGTGCGGGCGTATGTTGCAGTGCATGTCGGGAGCCTGAATATGAGGCTACTCACAGAGGGGCTGTAAGTTTATTTCTCATTCTCGAATCACGTGGTTATACTAACGCTATTGCGAAGATCTTCCACATATGTGGCAGGTGAAAGGACCCAAACGGGTCTTATCAAGGTTCATGAGAGCGCCGAAGCGACTGGTAAGATTACGCAGTGTCTACAGTCCACCCTGGAAAAGATTGCTACAGTAATAACAGGGTAAGCGTCCTATCGCGCATCATTTTCTAGTGTGCTAACAAGCAATAAGCGAAGTAATTCCGCAGCTGAAAATGTTGGTCGAGCAAGTGGCTAGGATATGGCAGTCAAATACTAGGGTTCTCAGTCTCCTAGACAAATTGCAAGAGTTCCCAACGCCGGCTTTGCAGTATACCTGGTTCCAGGCTCCAGTGAAATTCGAAGACGCTCTAGGAAGAGTTTTTCCCATTCCCTCGGAATTTGATTGGCTTGTATGATGAATTCTTCACGCTTGTTACGTTATACTGACCAGGGAGCAGAAAGTCGAAGGTATAATACTAGCGCATTTCTCAACGGGACCTGGCCATATTAAAGTCGCCGCCGGGGAGTACGAGCTATTTGATCCCTTGGATAGTGCGAGAGTTATCTCGAAGTCCAACTTTGACAGCCTGAGACCAGGTATGAGCTTGACCATGGCATTCATCATCGGCCGGTATTCCCACGCATTTGGCAGTGATGAGCGATGCCCAAGGCCAGGCTGTCGAAGCTCTGCCTTTACCTCATCGGACAGCGAGAAGCAATGGTATGCTATCACTAACATCGCCTCCGAAAGTACACGCTAATTTGTAGTGCCAAATGTAATATATGCTTCGAAGATGCACGTACTCGGCTTCCATTCCCGCTCCGAGACGATACCCTTGACCGGTCATTCGAGGACCACGACAGCTCAGTAAAGACCCTCTCCCCTAGGAAACGGAAAAGAAAAGATACACTGGATGATCAGGGCGTTGGCACCCATTTCCATAAGGTTGCTCGGAAGGAAAGACTATACTTTAAAAACATCCGACTGAGCTACTTTCCACTTCCCCAAACGCCGTCCATTGGGAATGTGAGATGTGCTCCGAAGCGAAAGCATCGAGATCCACTAGAGTCAATGAAGAGAATACGACTCGAAAATGGCCATATACGTACCATTGGTGAGGAGATCCACCTTAAAGCTTATGTTGAGAACGCTGTTGACTTTCGGCAAGGTGTCGAGCGAAGGCTAAAGTGTCCCTTTTATCAGAGACAGCCTGAGAAGCACACTCGAGCAGCATGCAGAGGTGTAGGGTTTAGTGACATGGCGAGGCTTAAAGACCACATCAAAAGGGTACATACGCAACCTCTGCGTTGTTGTAGATGTTGGAAGGAGATGGAGTCCACAGACGCACATACAGCACATTTACAGGAGACATTCTGCGACAGGCGACTAGAACCTCTGGATGACCGTATTCCGCCACAAATGCTGGAAAAACTAGACTTCTCGAATGTACATGCGGGAACCGCGGAAGAGCAATGGAAGATGCTCTACCAAGTTCTCTTTCCGGGCGATGGAGAAGTCCCTTCGCCCTACGATCAGCATGCTTTCACCCCGAGGCCTAAAGACGGCACGTCGCTAAACTTCTCTGGGAGCACACCTTCCTCATTTATTACCCAATTGACCCCGACTGTTTACTCGGACGCTGGAATAAGTCGAGATGATCGTGGATCGGTTATATCAGCCGCAACAATCTCGGAAGTGGAACTTAAGTCATCAAGTCACGGATGGCCCAAAGCGAGAATACGGAGGGAGTGGAAGGAGGATGAATACTAGAGTGGCTAGTGATGGAGACGAGAGAGAGCGTGTTGTAGCTAGAGCATCCTGACATGCTGACCGGTATGGTCAACCCCACTGATACTGAAGTCTAAAGCCTTAATTAGGAGGCTTTCAACATGCGTCCAGTTACAGAAACAGGTCTTTGAGATTCACAGGGCGCATGGATATAAGACTTTGATAGTGCTTTATTTGTAGAATATAAAGCTAGTATAATAACGTAAAGAACTACCGAACTACCTGGCCTACTAAACTATCTAGAATTAGCTTAGTACTTCCTACCTTTTATAACGTTCATAACTATTTAAATACTTAAGTTATTAAGCACATTTTTTGAATATAGATATATAACGTATTCCACCACCGAACCGCCCAACCCACCGAACCGCCCAAAATTTGCTTGGCATTTCCTACCTTTTGTATCGTTAATAACTATTTTAATA